>BQNB010068831.1:0-31437 GCA_026074375.1 Tanacetum coccineum
ATGAACAAAGCCGTTACAAATAAGACAAGACCAAAACAAGGCAAAGCATAAACGTCAAAAGTCATATCTTCAACGTCATTGGTAGTACGGAGGAGTTTGAAGAAAGAGACCTCAACATTGGGGGAGATTGTTAGCCTTAATTTTATATAAGTCGAACAAGAATGTTATCGGTCTTATTAGTCATAATTAGTCTTGTTAAGTAATAGGCTAGTCGGGTTCAACGGGCTTGGATTGTAATCTAATATTGTCTGTGTTTCGGGCTCAAAGCCCAAGAAAAGCCAAGCCCGGCCCAAGTTAGAAAGCCCACATGCCTCTCATGGCTCAAGGGTATAAAAGGACCCTCTCCACACATGGAGAGGGTGTTGGTTACCATTTGCATAGTTTGTGTGTGTGTGTAATCTTCCACCTCTTTAGTTTTTCTCTCTAATAAATCTTCCAACTTTTCTCTTATCTCTTTTCTACCTTTTTGCTTATTGGTATAGCTTATGATGTGAAATGGATTAAGATTTTGGGATAACAGTATAGTTGTGTTGCAACATCTTGTTGGTTTGGTTAATTTCTTGGTTAGTTTTTTATTGATATATTAGTTTTTCTGGTTGATCTTGCTTGTCTGCTCTTGTTCTGTTTGGTTTTCTTTTTTTATCTGTTCTCTGGTATTGTTTGTTGATTTGTCTGGTTTTTTGTTATCATGGCTATTATGATTAGTTCTTTAGATCAGGGCAATCCCCTGCATCTACTTCCTAATGATTCCAATTGTGCTTCTATTGTTAATATAAAATTAACTGGTGTTGAGAATTATAGGGTGTGGGCTAGTGCTATTAAACTTGCTCTGCATATTAAGAATAAGATGGGTTTTTTGACTGGTTCTTGCCTTAGGTCTGATTATGCTGCTAGTAGACCATTGTTTGAGCAATGGGATAGGTGTAATGTTGTTGTTCTTAACTGGATTTTGAGTTCTTTGTCTCAAGATGTGTACCTTGGTCATGTGTTTTCTGATAATGCTGCTAGTGTGTGGAATGAGTTAAAGGAAACTTATGATAGAATTGATGGGTCTATTGCCTGTTTCTGAATATTATCATAAGTTGAACTCTCTATGAAGAGAGTTTGATATCTTGACCAAATTGCCTGATTGTACCTGTGAGGCTAGGGCTGAGATAATTGACCATGGTAAACTAATGAGGCTTATGCAATTTCTAATGGGTTTGGATGATGTTTATCAACCCATTAGAAGTAGCATCTTGACTAGGGAGATTCTTCGTGAAGTCAAAGATGCCTTTTTGATCATATCTAGGGAGGAATCTCATAGGGGGATTCCTACTAGTTCCGTTAAAAGTGAGAATGCTAGTTCTGTTAAGAGTGAGAAACCCCAAGTATCTGCATTTGTTTCTAGGTTTAATGATAATAATAATAAGAAAAGAAACACAGGGTCTTGGTCTAATGGGAACAATGCTACTTCTGGTAACAGAGGGAATTATGATAGTTTGTTGTGTAAAAACTGTGGTTTAAAAGGACATACAGTGGATAGGTGCTTTGAGCTTATTGGTTATCCACCTGGTTTTAAAAGGAGTCCAAACCTAAAACCTGCTAATAATAATAATAGAAACAGTAATGCAGTTACTAGGGGTGGGTTTGTGAGTAATGTTGATGGTAAAACCCTTGTTAGTCCTGTTTCTTTGAGCAATGAACAGATGCTAAAGTTGATGAGTCTATTGAATGATAAGTCTTCTACTACTGCTAATGCCAATATGGCAGGTATTGAAAGTTGTTCCTTCTTTAACTGTAATGTGTTTTTTAATCAAATTTTTTATAGATTTTATTGTGCCAATGTTAAGATTGATGGAGTCAATTATCAGTTTGGCTGGATAATTGACTCAGGGGCTAACCAGCGCATGACTAATTCTGTAAAAAATATGTTTAATCTTGTTGATGTTTTTGGTTTAAAACTTACTGTGGGTCATCCTAATGGAACCCTTGCTAAAATAACACATGTTGGGAATTTGAAATTAAACAATGATGTGATTTTGTTTGATGTGTTGGTTGTCCCTGAGTACACTGTGAGTTTAACAAGTTGATTAAGGATAGCAAATTGAATGTATCCTTTGATGAGTCTAATTGTTATATTCAGGATTTGAAAAAGGGGAAATTTCTGGGGACTGGTAGTGAATTTGCTGGTCTTTACTTGTTTGATGAAAAGTATAATGTGTCTTCTACTCCCTATAAGAGTGAGTATTTTGCTTGTTATGTATCTAAGGATATTTGGCATAATAGATTGGGACACCCTGCTAATCAAGTTCTTAATTTGTTAAAAGGATCTTTAAATCTGAATCACATTAAACATGATCTTCCCTGTGAAGTTTGTCATAAAGCCAAACAGAGCAGGGAACCTTTTCCTCTTAGTGAAACTAAATCTACTATTTTTTGTCAATTAATTCATCTAGATGTTTGGGGTCCTTATAAAGTGGTTAGCAGGGAAGGGTTTAGGTATTTCTTGACTATTGTTGATGACTATAGTAGATCTGTTTGGGTTTATATGCTTAAGACCAAAGATGAAGTCTTTCAAATGTTTGGTCACTTTTATAAGCTTGTTTGACACAGTTTTACAAGAAAATTAAAATTGTAAGGTCTGACAATGTACAATAGAGTTATTACAAATCATAAATGAGTGATTTTTTAATGAAATGGGAATTCTTCATCAAACAACTTGTGAATACACTCCTCAATAGAATGGTATAGCAGAAAGGAAACATAGACATCTTCTAAATGTGGCTAGAAGTCTTATGTTTCAGGGAGGGATTCCTCTTAGGTTTTGGTCTGAATGTGTGTTAACTGCTATTTATTTGATTAACAGGTTACCTTCCTCTGTTTTGAATGGCAAATCTCCTTTTTCTATAGTATATAATAGGGAACCTAACCTTTCTCACCTAAGAAGCTTTGGATGCTTGTGTTATGCTACAATAGTTAAAGAAACTGATAAATTTTCAAATAAGTCTGTGGGGGGGGGGGGGGGGGGGGGGGGGGGGGGGGGGGGGGAAATGTGTTTAATAGGATCTGCAAGTGGATAAAAAAGCTTATAAGATTTTGAGTCTTGAAAACAGGAATGTTTTTTACTCAAGAGATGTAAAGTTTTATGAAACTATTTTCCCATATAAAATGAATAAGTCTGATAATTTTGAAAAAGATTTTGTTTCTGGTGTCACAGATTTAATTTTTTTTGATAATTTTGAGTCTCAAATAGCATCCAAGGTTTCAAGTCCCAATGATGATGAGGAAGGTTCATCATCTGGTAGAGATGGTAGACTGCATCAACCAGATCCTGTGAGTGACAATCAGTCTGGGTCTGATGCTATGTTGCATCAACCAGGTGATGACATTGTTGCTTCTCAGCCTGGACATGATGAGTTACAGTCTGCAACTCCTGTAGATGAAACAAATAGTTCTGAGGGCAATGTTGGTATTAACCTAGAGGTTCTAGTTTTTCAAAATATTCTTGAAAATCAAAATGAGGAAGTTAATATGAGAAGGTCTTCTAGAACTTCTAAATTGCCTGCTAGACTAAATGATTATGTTCTCAATAATACTGCTAGGTATGGTTTGAATAAGTATGTTAATCACTCTATGTTAAGTGTTGAAAATTATGCTTTTGTGTCTAGTTTAAATAAGTCTTGTGAGCCTTCTTCTTTTGAAGAAGCCTCTAAAGATGTTAATTGGATAAATGCCATGAATAATGAGATGCATGCTCTATATGAAAATAATACTTGGGAATTAGTTGATCTTCTATATGGTAGAAAACCTATTGGAAGTAGATGGGTTTACAAAAATTAATTAACATGTCCAACTGTGAAAAGAAAGTATAAGGCTAGAGTGGTGCTAAAGGTTATAATCAAAAGGAAGGGAATTGATTATGAGGAAACCTTTAGTTCCTGTTGTTTAAGAATGAGTACTGTAGATGTTTGGTTGATTTTAGCGTGTCCAAAGGGATTATGGAAGTTATATCAAATGGATGTAAATAATGCTTTTTTGTATGGAGATTTATATGAAGATGTTTATTTGATTCCTCCTCCTGGTTTTATGGATAAAAATGATAACAGAGTTTGCAAATGAAAAACAGGTCTTTATATGATCTAAAACAAGTCTCCTAGCAAGGAATCATAAATTATATATAAACATTGCTTTGAAAGCGGTTTTTGAACAGTCTAAAAATGATCATATTCCTTATATAAAAAGAATGAAAACATGTTTCCTTGTTCTGTTTCTGCTTGTTTTATGTATGATGACTTGGTCATCTGGATATTCTGAAGTTGAATTGCAAGTTTAAACCTTTCTGAAGTAAAAGCATTAAAATGAAAGATCTAAAGAGAATATAAATATTCCTTGTTATTGAAGTTCTTAAAACCAAAACTGGTTTATGTTTAAATCAAAGGAAATATTGTATGGAATTATTGCATGAGTTTGGTTTACTTGCTTGCATACCTTGTTGCTGCCTTTGTGCTTACTCCTTTACCTGAGAATATTGTTTTGGCTCATAAATAAACTAAGGATGATAAGTATTTGAAGAATATTACTAGTTATCAAAAATTGGTTGGTAAACTGATTTACTTATGTATGACCAGACCTGATATTTCATATAGTGTTCATTGCCTTAGCCAACATATGCATGCTCTTTTACAGTCTCACTTCAATCTTGCTTTAAGGCTGCTTAGGTATTTGAAACTTGCTCCTGGGTCTGGTATTGATTTCTCAAAAGATAATTCTGGGATTCAGGTTGTGGCTTATTCTGATTCAGATTGGACAAAGTGCCCAATGACTAGAAGGTCTGTTTCTGGGTATTGTGAATAAAAATTTAGTATCATGGAAAAGCAAAAAGCAGCCCACTTTGTCTAAATCCTCAGCAGAAGATGAGTATAGAGCAATGGCTGCTACAACTTGTGAGGTTGTGGTTGGCACCCCTAATTTGGTGTCCAAGCTACCATTCCGAGCTCGTTGGCCACGGTTGGCACCCTTTTTTTTGGTCCACCCCATCACTCAGAATGTTGGAACCTCGAAAGGTAGGGCTAGCTCTGATACCAATTGATGCGAACCTAACTCATACTATGCTCGTATCGGTTCATAAGTCTAAGTGTAGAACTCACTCAAAAAGCTAGCTTGTAAGAGGAGATGCTACATAAACTTTATAAACCACGAGCTAATCCCATCTTTGATCGATGTGAGATCGTAACAACTTAACTGCTTTTCCAACTCTTTATAAAGTTTATCCTCTTAACCAATATATCTTACAATGAAACATTCCTATTTTAGTAAAACAATTACTTACAATGAACTCTTACACATAATACTAACCAAAAAGCTCATTCAATACTTCTTTTCTTCTAAATTTTCCTCTTCATCAAAACTTAATTTTCTCAATTCAAATCACACATATTTTAAAGCAGTTTCCATGATTGACATCGAGGCAATTATATATTTTAGACTTTTTTTTAATTTTAAGTGGCCAAGCAAGCATACTATTAAAAGAAGATGTGTAGTTTATTTATAGCCAGATTGTTACATAATAACTTTTAAATAGCGTGAGGCGTGGCGTGGCGGCATGGCCAAGCCTCACGCCTTTACGAGCCATGGCGTTTTTAAGACGTGACTTAAAGCGGCACAAAATATAAAAATATTTATAAATTTATATATTTATATCATATTTCAAATATATTGAGCTTACAAAAAGTGTTATACATAAGGAATAAAGTCAATAAACTATCTTTGCATATATAAAAAAATACGATTTTTATGGAAATTGAATTCAAAAAACCTCCACGCATCACGCTTTATCGCGCCTTATCACGTTTTTTCACTCCTCATCTCACGTCAAGCCTTAAGCCCAAGCCTTGGTATATTGCGTAGCGTGGAGGTCAAGCCTCGCGCCTTTGCGAGGCCTTAGCGGCGCCATGACGCGCCTTTTAGAACAATGATAAAAAACAACATAAAAAGAATTCCATCCACACTTAGAAAGTGGTTGTTTAACCATTTTGAGAGGCTATAAATTTATAAGATATCAACTTATTTTTCATAAGCTTAAGATTTTTGAAAATTTTGAAACTTATGAACTCATGCAAGCTTAATAGAGTATATCATAAGCTTATATAAACCACGAGGCTTATATTCTTAACCAATATTATTACAAAAGAAAAAAATCTTAATCTAATTACTTAAAACGAACTTTTACTAAAAAAAATATTTTTAATTCAACAACAATTATTGATCAAAACTCACACCCCCTAATTCCTCAAATTGACCAATCAAATTATATATGATTCATCAACAACAATTACTACAACGCCGTACCTTCAACCTCACGTTTAAATCAATCCAACAACAACAATTCAATATGAATATTTTTTTCATAAGCTTAAATTTTTTTGAATTTTTGAAGCCTATGAACTTATGCAAGCTTAATGGCCTAGGAAAATTTTGAAGCCTATGAACTTATGCAAGCTTAATAGAGTATATCATAAGCTTATTTCGACAGTTGCTATAACCGACGATCAATATTAAAAAAACAATTTTATATCTCAAAACACCCGTAAATATTATTGTGAAAACATAATAAGAACCCCGAACATTCTTAAACATATCTGACGACGTAGTACCCAGAAGGGTACCGAAAGGACATCCGGAACCTGCTCCGGAAGGATTTCTGGAATATACTGGCAAGGGTTCGGAACCGCCGCTATGTCTCCAAAGTACTTCTGACACCTGACATCTACCTTAGAAGTAGATCGGTTCACCATACTCTACAGTGTTAGAACAGTACAGGAACAGTACCTCAGCACTGTAGAGTTACGGGTATAAATACCCCTCATTTACTCTCACAACAGGTAGCATTTACTGCATTCTCACCTATATTTACTTACTTAAGCCTTTCAGTATATTCATATACTTATCCTCACATTGGAGCTTGGTCTTGGGTCACACCCAGGACAAGGCTAACGCATCTGTTCCATACCCTACATGAACCCGGTGGATCTTGACGTTACAAGCCGAGAGATACAAAGACTTACTTCAACAAATTGGCGCCATCCGTGGGACCCTTATTCTATCTACCAGGAGTATTAGGATGACGGGTAACTTTCTTGGGGGTGGTTCCGGGGATGACGACGGAACCACCCCTCCCACCACGAAGGAGCAGATTGGGGGATGTTTGTCTGCCCTTAGGTCTCTGGTAAAGGAGCATACTAGCCGGACCAATGTCTCCCCAATACGCTTGAACTTTGACGAAGGGAGGACGGAACGAGATCCGAACCATAGTGACGCGAAAAGAGATAGTTGACGCCGACCTGAAGAAACCCTTTAAAGAGACAGTGAAAACCCCATTGACGCAAAGGATTATAGAGTTCGCCGGTCCGGAATACAAGATGCCAACCAATGTCAAATTATACTTCGAAATGACAGACCCGAAAGACCACCTCAATCGATTCTCTTTCGCGGCAAATTCAGGAGAATGACCCATGCCGGTATGGTGATGTATGTTCCAACAAACTTTGGATGGGAGTGCACGAGGATGGTTTGAGCACCTTCCTGGTGGTAGCATTGACGGTTGTGCCGAACTTAGAAAGCAGTTCACAACCAGATTCTCGACAAGAAGAGCGTGTTTTAGAGATCCGACAGAGATAGCCAAGATTATGAGGAAGACGAACGAAACCTTGGTCGCCTTCAAGGAAAGATGGATTGTGGAAACAAGATTTATTGAAGGCGTGTCGGAGGTCATGAAGATATCATCATTTATGGGTACCCATAAATGCCCAGAGCTAGCCAAATGGTACTCTGACAAGGTGCCAAAAACGGTGGATGAGATGATGGTCAGACTGGATGATTTCGTAAGATCGGAAGAAGCTTTTGCTAGCATCGAATTACCCAAGGGAGAACTGTCCGAAGCACCAAAGAAGTTGGGAGGGGCAACTAGTAGAAGAGAGGATCGATTCCATATGGGAGGCTACGGAGCCGATAGGCATAGGAACGATGGGAGGAATACGATCAATAGCAGATAGGGACTGGCCATTATCATCCACCGGTTCCTTATCAGGCTCCGAGAGGAGATCATCAGGGATATCACCACCCGAGGGTCAATCTTAACTCACTCACTAAGCACCTAAAGGAAATCCTGGCTTCAAAACTATAATTAAACTTACCACCACCTAGACCGATGCAACTTCCGCCTAAGAAAGAAAATCAAGATAGGTACTATGACTATCATGGAGAAGCTTCCAGCTAAGAAGACAGTTGGAATCGGCACTAGAATCAGGAAAGCTCAATCACTTACTGTGACTATCGTAGAGCGACAGATGGAGGAAAGGATAAGGTCATTAATATGGTACGATCGTGGAGCGACAAAAGAAATAGAAAATCGATGGAAAGAGAGGAAAGCTGGATGAAAACACCGATTGTCTTCCCAGCGGTATCGTCAGAGGATATCTCAGACGAACCAATCTGTTGATAGAAATAATGCCTAAAAACTTTATTAATATTTTTCGACCTCTCTACGTTTTGATAATCACAAAATGTAAAAACGATTAATGGAAAATTATTCGTAAACAAGTAATTAGTAGTAAATTTTCATTTTGAAAATTTAATCACTTAAATGTATGAATAAATAAATGCTTAATGCATTTTATGATCAAATGATTTTTTATTTTACCTCACATTTTTTTATAAAAATGTCACAAACATTTTTATAACTTTTACAAAATATTTTTAGATTTAAAAGAAATGTTTTATTCAAATAAATATTTTGAATTCAAATTTTCTACCTAAAAACGGCTAGAAATGTTTCAGAAAACACCTCCCCTGGAAAAGACAAAAAAGAGAGCGTCCTGGCCTGGCCGGACCCCTTAAATACACGGGCGGTCCCCTTAAATATAAGGGGGCCGACACCCTAATTAAGGGGACCGACCAGACAAAAAATCTCCCCAATTTGCTTATAAATACTGGACTATTCCCCACTAATTTTCTCACCTTTTGCACTCATTCTTTTCTGTCTAAAATCAGTCCACACATCTCTTACAATCCTTTGATCATTTAATCTTAAGCTTTTGTTTCCAAGCAATCCAAGCTTAATTCCTCAATTGCAAGAAAAGAATACTTCTTATCATCAAGTCAAGAAGTGTTATAGTTTAGTTGGTGTTGTTGTGAAGTTGTGTTATATTTTGTAAATCATTTGTGTATATTGTGAAGGTGTGTATTGTAGTTGTGTATAATAGTTAGATTGTGGTGACCATTGTAAGTATAGTTAGATCGGAGTGATCTTTGTAAGTAGTGTTAGATTGATGTGATCGTAGTAGTGTCTAGGTGTAGTGAAGTTGTGAAGCGTAGTGAAGTTGTGAAGTGAAGTGAAGTAGTGAAGTGAAGCAAAGTAGTGAATTATTGTGAAGTAGTGCGGTTAGTATTTTAGTCCTCAAAATACAAAAGTTGTGTTAGATTGGTTTTACCTAGGATTATAACTCGACATTTGGCTTAGTGTTGGAAATCGGTGTAAGCTTAGTTGTGTACGGTTTTCTCCGCCTAAAGAGAGATTGTTGACATAGTGAAGAGAACTCTCGAGTTTGGTGCTCGGGGAGTGGAGTAAGGCGAAGAGGTGCTTCGTTACCGAACCACTATAAATCCTTGTGTTGTGGTTTGATCTTTCTAACTCTTATCTCTTGTCTTTCATATCATTTATTTACTTATTTGTATTGTTCATATTGTGCACATATTGAGATCACATAAAGTCGAATCTAAGTTTTTATAAACAAACTGTACATTAATTTAAAAAGAGGTAAACTATTCAACCCCCCCCCCTTTAGTTTTCCACAATTAGTACCAGAAGCCAGGTCAAACAAGATTTTTAAAATAAATTGTATTTTAAAACTTGAATCGATCTATGGAATCGGAAAAATATTTAGAAGGGCAATCTATGCAAAGACCACCACTATTTGAAAGTGATGGATTTATTTATTTAAAAAATAGATTCGAAACTTATGTGAAATCAAAAGATCTAGATCTTTGACATGTTATTACCGATGGTGATTTCCTCCAATTCAAAATAATCCCAAAACTAAAAAGGATGAAATTATACCATTTGATAAACAAAATGATGATCTTATAAAGAAACTTGCTAAAAATAATGAAGCTAAAATGATAATTTATAATGCTTTGCCACGTAAAGAACACGGAAGAATGTTTATGTGTAAAACCGCAAAAGAAATTTGGGATACTTTATTAATCACTCACCAATGTAATAGTCAAGTCAAAGATAATAAAATAGATCTTCTTGTTCAACAATATGAACAATTTATGATTCCGAAAAAGAAATCTATAGATAATGCTTTTGCTAGATTTAACACTATTATTACTACTCTAAAAGCACATGATGAAGGTTTTTCTAGCAAGAAGTATGTTAGAAAATTTCTTAGGGCACTTCATCCTAAATGACGGGCAAAGGTTACGGCTATTGAAGAGTCGAAGGACTTAACATCACTAGCACTTGACGAACTTATTGGAAACTTGAAAGTTTATGAAGTGATAATAAAGAAAGATTTCGAAATGGTTAAAAGCAAAAGAGAAAAAAATAGATCTCTTGCCTTGAAGGTTAAAAAGGAATCTAGTGATGAAGATAGTTCGACTTCCGATAGCGAAGACGAAGAATACGCCATGGCCATAAGAGACTTCAAGAATTTTTTCAAAAGACGAGGAAGATTTGTAAGACAACCACACGATGAAAGAAAGTCATCCCAAAGAAATAAATATGACAAAAATGGCAAAAGCGAAAGGAAATGCTTTAAATGTGGAGATCCAAATCATCTCATCGGTGAATGTCCAAAACTATCAAGAAATTATAATCAAAGAGCTTTCGTTGGAGGATCATGGAGTGATAGCGACGAAGATGAAGAAGAAAAGACTAAAGACAAAAAATTTCTTATGGCTTTCAGAAATCGAATTCTTTAGTGATGACCAATCATCGTTAGATGAAAAAGACTTAGATAGTGAATATAATCGATTATGCAAAGTAGGTCTAAAAGTCATTGCCAAAAATAAATCACTAAAACAAATTAAAAATCAATTAGAAAGTGAAATACTAGAACTAAAAAATAAATTATCTAGATTAGAAAAGGGTAAGGAGGCTAATGAAGAATGTAAAATATGTCAAGACCTTAGGTTTGAAAATGAAAACCTTAAGGAAGAAATTTCTAAGCTTGATCAACTTAATAATAGTAGTCACTCACTTAAAAAAAATATTAAATCTTCAAAAACCATCCGGAGATAAATCTGGTCTAGGATTTAATTTTACCAAAGGATCAACTAGTGAGACTAAACAAGTAAATTTTATAAAGTCACAAGAGGTTGAGTCTAAGAAAAATTAGTAGAATTAAACTCAAGCCCAAGATCAAAATTTATGCTTATAAATAATACTAAAATTCCTATTACAAGCGACGACGAAGTAAAACGTTTATATAAACCTTCCTTAAAACCCGGAGTTGGATTTACTAAACCTAAAATGAGATCGAAAACTCCTCCAAAAAGAACTAATAGCACTCACCCTCGGTCTAAAACACTACAACCTAGGAGAGATCAAGGTAGACAAAATTACCCTAATAATAATAATTTAATGTGGAATTATTCACAACAACCAAACTTTTCTCCGTGGGGAATATGTCCACCCTATATGTATCCGAATCAACTTGCAACCTATGCAAAATATGTTCGGGACTAACAATTTTAGACCTATGAGATACTGAGGACCAAGTGGTTGAGTCATTACAACATTTAAGTTGAGTTGTTCATGAACACTGTTTGGAATCCGATGAGTGTATACATTCTTAAAACTTTATGACGGGATTATCAAAAGAGTTCTCTTTCAAAGCTTGCTCACTTGAAGATGTTGAAGTAGACACATTGTAGGCAAAGGTAAGTTTTCTTTCCCAATTACTTAGAATATAGATTATGTGCAAAGTGTTAAATGACTATGTGATATTGTGCTTGCTAAACTAAAAGGTTATAGTTAATAGAGTAAAGTTAAGCTTGAGAGAATAGTGTAGTTACTAGAAATGCCATTTGTTGGTTTTATAGAACTAAGAGAAATTGTTCATTATGAACTCTTCTCTCACGTAGTTAAATTAGGATTCTCTACGTACCACTATAAAATGGAAATCTTCTATGTCCACTTGTAGCAAACTCATGTAGATGAAGAAAAGTGAGTTAGTGGATAATAATTAACATATAAGTATGATTAGTTTTACATCTTACGCCAGAAAGGCATGACATCAAAACACTATGGATGAAACAAACTCCATTCGACTACGACGTCCACCTCGACTACACGTCTACAATCAACTACGTCTATCGGAATCCTCTCATCAAGATTTGACTTCATCATCACATATTAATCATCTCTCAAACACTCCAAATCGTGACAATTAATTATTTCATTTGAAGTAATTAATTCATTCAATTAACAAAAAGTTGATTGAAAACGTCGCTAAATCCTCGTTAAATCTTCTCTCGACTTGATAACTTGATTATCTCATCCAAAGTAATCAAAGTATTTTTAATTAATGAAAGGTTAATTAAAATGTCAATTAAATTTCGTCAATCATCTCTAAACCTCCTCTCGATCCACTAGTACAAAAAGAGGATTTGGTCACACATAGGCAAAATGGAACGGCTACACATTCACATATTTATGTGGCTAAAGGTACCAAAATAGACAACATTTACTAATTAGCCACACATAAAAATTTCGATTGTGTGACCATTAGAACTGTATTGCCACACATTCGAACATTATGTGGCTAAAGGTAACTGGTAATATTATTTAGCCACATATGAATTTGGAACGCGTGACAAATACAAGTAAGCTTGAAGCATTAGTCACGATATACATATAAATAGTGACAAATATATGTCACACACTTGAACACTGTGACCAAATGCCTTATATGGTCACACTAAACGTTTTGTCACGCATTATTTAAGTGTAGCCAAAATTCAGTACATATGGTCACGTGACTTAATATGTGTATTTAAAGTTTAGTTTGTGTTAGCTTGCCAAAAGCTAATGTGTATAGTCACATTTACTTCTAGCACGATCATGTGACTATATACCTTTACAATAGCCACAACATATCACAAATATGTGTCTAAATTAAGTTTATGGCCACATTTAAGGTGATTATATGTGACCAATATATTCATAACAGTCACATCGTAAAGTATTCACATGGCTGTTATTTAGAACAAAATGTGAAATCGGTCATCATTAAATTTCATGCTTTATGTAACTAAATATTACAAAAGGCCACACAAACATAAAATTCATGTGACCATTGGACGATCAATAGTCACACAAAATACACATTTCTTCACTTTAAAGAGCATATGGTCACACTTATTAACACTTTTGGTCACATATTACAAAAGTCCACACAAACATAGAATTCATGTGGCTATTGGATAATCAATAGTCACACAAAATACACATTTCTTCCCTTTAAACAACATATGGTCACACTTATTAACACTTTTGGTCACATATTACAAAAGTCCACACAAACATAGAATTCATGTGGCTATTGGATAATCAATAGTCACACAAAATACACATTTCTTCCCTTTAAACAACATATGGTCACACTTATTAACACTTTTGGTCACTTCATGTTTAATTGTATGTGACTAAATACCAAAAAAACATGCTTTGTGTGTCTAAATATTACAAAAGGCCACACAAACATAAAATTCATGTGGCCATTGGATGAACAATACTCACACAAAATACACATTTACTTTAAACAACATATGGTCACACTTATTAACACTTTTGGCCACTTTATGCTTAATTGTATGTGACTAAATACCCAAAACAAACATGCTTTGTGTGACTAAATATTACAAAAGGCCACACAAACATAAAATTCATGTGACCATTAGATGATCAATAGTCACACAAAATACACATTTCTTCACTTTGAACAACATATGGTCACACTTATTAACACTTTTGGTCACATATTACAAAAGGTCACACAAACATAAAATTCATGTGGCCATTGGATGAACAATAGTCACACAAAATACACATTTATTCCCTTTAAACAACATATGGTCACACTTATTAACACTTTTGGTCACTTTATGCTTAATTGTATGTGACTAAATACCCAAAAAACATGCTTTGTGTGACTAAATATTACAAAAGGCCACACAAACATAAATTTCATGAGGCCGTTGGATGATCAATAGTCACACAAAATACACATTTCTTCACTTTAAACAACATATGGTCACACTTATTAATACTTTTGGTCACTTTATCCCGTACATATGGTCACGTAATTTAATATGTGTGTTTAAAGTTTAGTTTGTGTTAGCTTGTCAAAAGCTAATGTGTATAGACACATTTACTTCTATGCACGATCATGTGACTATATGTCTTTACAATAGCCACAACATATCACAAATGTGTGACTAAATTATGTTTATGGCCACATTTAAGGTGATTATATGTGACCAATATATTTATAACAAGAAAATAAAAAAGGATGTTACACCCCAGCAAGAATCGAACCCGCGACCTCCCTTACGGAAGTCAACCGGGTTACCATCTTGCCAGAGTAACCTATTCGTTAATGTAATGCATTTCCTTTGTAATATAAAAGTTTAAGCTTCATTCTTTTTACGGGCCGGAAGCATATGGTACCTTTTTCATGTAGCTTTTCTTCAATCTGTGAAGCGCACCATTCATTACTCAATTCTGTTTGACTTCCATCGGTATAAACCTTTCTTAGAGTTTTGCTACTTGATTTCTTCATTATCTTATTCGATTAAGCACTTTTGATTATAGTCTTCAACCACAGATGATCTATCTTATATATCTTTAATTCCCCAGAATGTATGTAGCTTCTCTTAAATCCTGATATAGAAAAACACTGTCAAGGATAATCCTTAACTTCCTTAAGTCTTGGAATGTTGTTTCAAATGATTTAATGTCATCAAATATATAGGATCAAGAATACTACATTAGCTCCCACTGCTTTGCAGATGATACACAGGCTCATACGATTTTGAGTAAATCCAAACCTTTTGATTTCCTCATCAAATCGTTTATTCCATTGACGTGATGCTTGCTTCAAACCATAAATAGATCTTTGAAGTTTGCATACACGGTTTGGATACTTTGGATTTACATACCCTTCAGGTTGCTCCATATAGATGTCTTCATCTAAGCGACCATTCAAGAAGGCAGTTTTAACATCCATTTCAAATCTTCATTATTATTGTACGCTGCTATTAGCTCTGTAAGAAATCCTAATTGCTCTAATGTCTGCTACAGAGGGAAATCGTCTCCTCGTAGTATCCCCTTAGTTTGGTGCAGCCTTTAGATACCTGACCGAGCTTTATAGGTGTTTACTACTACCATCCATGTCAGTATTTTCTTGATGATCCTCTTACTCCTTCTCTATTTTAGCATTTGGAGGAGGGTCTACTTCAGTCCAGACTTCATTACTTTATGGAGTTCAGTTCTCATCATTGCACCTTGCCATATTTCCTTATCGGGTCAAGCATGGCAGTTATTAAATTAGCAGGTTCTCCAAGATCCCCTATACATCTCTTCAACCTCATGTTTAAAGGACACAGTCGGTTGGTGCACGTTAGTCCTTTCAGACCTAGGACAAGAATTAATTCGATGAGGACCCCTGGACTTTCAGGTTCTACTGGAATTTTGTTAGTGTTTTCAGAGAAGGGTAATGTATCCATATGATCATCTTCTTGATCATCAATATCTCTACCACCGGAATTCTTGAGATATGAGATACTCTTTTCAAGAAGGAAAAATTCCATTCCTAGCAACAATTTCTTTGTTTGCAGGTGGAAAATACAAGTTAGTAACCCATGTTTCCTTTAGAGGTCATTCCTATAAAGATAATTATCAGTATCTCTGTTGGAGTTTATCAGTCCGATGTCACGTTTTCTCATACGCCTGCAACCCCAGACCTTTAATAAGACAAATTCCGGCGCTTTACCATGCCATATTTTCTTATGGTGTCTTATCACCTTCTTAGTGGGTACATATTACTGATACAGATCATCAGTTTCTAAGGCATAATACCCCAAAAGGATAAGGTTTAGGAGTAGAAGATTAAACATAGATCGCCCCATATCCAAATAATGTATGTTTTCTCCTTTTTAGATACACCATTTGTGTAGAGTCTATGGAGAGTATAAGATTCTGAACTATTCCATTCTCACTTAGATAATCTTTAAACTATTGGCTTAAAATATTCACCAACTCTTATCTCGGATCAAAGAAGCTTTAATCTTATATCCTAGTTGCAATTCAACTTCTGCTTTGAAAACCTTAAATGTTTCAAATACCTCAGTTAAGTTTAAGTAAATAAAACATATACATATCGAATGAAATCATCCGTACATGGTTAAGAAGTAGCTAGCACTTTCCTTGACACATGTCTAAGTGGTCCGCATTACATCCGTAGTAATTAAAACCAAGTAGATCTGTAGCCCTCTTCAATTTTTTTATTAAAAGGTTTCTTTGTCATCTTCCCAGATATACATGATGCGCAGTTATCAAATGATTCTCATCGATATTTTCCAAAAGACCTTCACGATGAGCTTTTGCATGCGGCTAGTCTTGCCCAATATGGGCAGTCTACTGTGCCACAATAGATAAGAAGATCCAAGTCATAAACTTTATCTTTTTAGTGATGCTAATAAATAGAATTATTATTATTCTTGGGGACACATTGTTTTTTATGTCAATTTCAAACACACCATGAAGGATATAGCATAAAATAGAATATGCTCATTTAAAGATACATAGAATCTTTTACTTGCATTAGTTTGATGAAAACAAGATCCAACAATACCATGAATGGAAACAAAACACCTCTAAAATAGAGAGGTGCATAATAACAATTGTTTAATTTCAGTTATAAAAACCGAAGGTTAAAACTAAATCAAAACATTCCTATGGCTTCAACAGCTGCTTGTGTTTCCATTGCACCACTTGCATATATGATCCATAAGATAGTTTCTTTCTTCTTTAAATCCCTGCTGCGTGTTTACAAACATGAATTTACGCATTCATCCTGTATTATATACCCAGAATTTTATTGTTAAAGTTAGATTGAATAACTCAATTGAAATAAGTTACCTGAAACTGCGTGCACCGGGCTCAGACTTTTCTTATTGCACGCAATCTTCGATATAAACGAGGGCGTTCTCTTCAATGCCCAGCAACAACGTGGTAAGTGGTGACAAGCTTGATCTTATTAGGATTTTCCTTTCTCTTCATAAGGATTAGGCGTAGGCTTTAGTTGATAAGGCATACTTGCTTATTTTATCAGCCTTACTCTTGCCTTTGACTTCTGTTTCGCTTGCGGTTTTGGCTTCGTTTATCTCTACCCTTTTTTATTATATAATACTTGAGGAGTAGGTGCTTTGTCTTTCAAACCATTTTCGAAGTCTTCTGAGCAGTGGGGTAGTTCTGTAGTATCTTCCCCAGCCAATGATATGAAGTTCATACAAAATCACAAGAATCCTTGTTAAGGGGACCTGTGATTTAGTTAACTAGCCTATATCATTGTCGTTATGGTTTCCCAAGTGTATGTATTTGGGTCCATGAGTTCCTTTCATTCATAATGTTCACTTAAGGGTTTACCAGGGGCCCTTTCTGCAGATATGTAGAGATCCACCAAATTGTTAGATTTCTACAGCGGAGGTTCCTTCAACATTTTTCGCACTACAAGTTCAACAAGCATGTTTTGGCCGGTGGGATAATCTTTCAAACTAGCCTTTGAAGAGCAGAGGTGACATTTTTCCAAGCATAGATACAAGCCACATCAGTGTGCTTTTCTATATTCTGCTTTCGAATGTGCTTTTTCAGCCTCAGTTGCTAGTTATCAGCGGGTTGTCAGGACAAGCTTATTCAAATAGTCAATTGTATCCGCTACTCTCAAGAAAGTCTTAGCGAGCCGATATACCAGTCATTGAAATTTGGGCCAGTCAGTGTTTCTCGTTCGAAGAAAGTCCTGAAACGCAGAACTTAAGTGTTTTTTCGGAATGAGCCATTTCTAGAAAAAGTTCACAATTATTTAGTATTTCGATACTACCTTTTTTAAGAAAAAATAATATACCAGGTAATATTCCATATTACCATAGTATTTCTTGAAAACTAGAATACCACATTGAAATAAAAACTCATCACATCAAGTTGATTCTGGCTAGTGATGGATGTATTCAAGTGGTAACTGTTTCGAACTAGTATTGAAATACATCTTTCAATTTCTAGATTTTTATGGGATTTAATTGCTAAAACTTAGTTGCATTTACTAACATGTTTTCATCCATCTTAATGCCTGAGTTTCTAGATCTCACTAAGTTACTCAATTAAGTCTTTCTAATCTAAATGTAACGCAAACTCATCCATGTGAGGTCTCAACTCAATCTGATAGTTTTCTTTCCGGTACGATATAGTCCAGGTCTCACTTGACTTAATCGCTATTTCAAGTTTTGTTTTTTTCCTTTTATTTGTTTTAATTTATGATGGCATTAGACTTAAGTTTTAAGGGTATGAATTTTTTTTATTTTTTATATGTGATCTATAATTATGTATGAAGAAGATGCATACAACTCCAAAGCTATGTTTAATATAAAAAGTTTTATTATCTTTTAATGTAAAAGGATTAATTAAACAAGTGTGGTTGAGCATTGGATGAACCAATTAAAGAAGTGCCCACAATTATCGTCCACACCGTACTTTTGCATAAGTCTTTCAACTTAGTGTTTCGGATGTGGAATTGAGGCAAATCAACCTTAAAGTAATTTTGTACCTTTAAACAGTCATAGGTAACTCCAATTTGACGCACAAGCAAGCCGAGAATTCGGTCAGCGTGAAGCTTGACTTTCTTCTCTTAGTCGGTTTAGTACCAGCGACTCGTTCAACTTCACACACAGTTTGTCTAAAATTGGATGAGCCTTTTCAAACCATTTTGTACGAAAATTTACCACTCAAGCTTAGTTAATCTTCAAAACATTTCTTAATAATTATTTGTTATTGATCTTAGTCCATATTATTTTTCTTTGAAAATTTACCATTTTTGTTTAAACAATTCGCCATAATTAAGAAACCAAAAACAAGTAGTTAAAATATAATTGATCTAAACAATAAAACATATAACAATTTATAGGCATTAAGTAATTAGGTAAGCACATGTATCATTTTATACGATAAACCCTAATTTTAAATTCTAGGTTTTTACTTATACATATATCCAATCAAGAATCAATATATAAGTCTTCTCGAATTTTAGATTTATCGTACTAAATTAAGTTGAGTCTAAAATATACCACGTAACAAATACTTCATGGTTATTATTCATGATCATGATAAAATGCATGTTTGTCATGGATCCACACCAATTAACTATAACAATTTATCCCGTAAGGTTCGTAACCCACATCATGTCATAACAATTTTATCTGTATATAACTCTTTAATCAAAAACATGTTTTATAGGGGTTTCATATTATAAAAATTTGAATTTTTTTTATAAAACCTCTATTATGTATTTTCACATCAATCAATATTAGTTATTGATTTTAGGTTCTGGTATTTATAAACATTGTTAAAATGGGCTCGTGATTGCCACTGAAAGGTTTTATACTTTCATAACAATTATTTTAAACCATAACATCAAAGATTAGATGCGGAAGCAAATAAAGGATCAAATATCATGTTTTGAATAATTAAACGAATTAGGGGTTACATACCTTTGAATCTAAGCCCGAAACATAGAATCAAATTGCCTTAGGCATTATCTCATCGAACCTAATTGGGTTTATACGGAAAACATTAAAAGAACAAATCTAAAGGAAGATTGTATCACGATCTTGTACACACGCTATGTATCGAGTTAACCAATCACTAGCTTGATAACACGTAGCGTTTAAACGAACGATTCGATCCGATCAACCCAAGGTTATGGGGTCGAATGTAGGACAAATGAGTGATAGAGTTTAGGGATTATTGTGTATCTTTCACCTCTCTATATGGGTGTTTATATAGGCACCGTAACCCTAATACTTGGTGAAAAGTAAATCAATTCAATAATTATGCAACATCAATTATGTATAACATTAATTCATTAAATTAGGTACATAAATTGTGTAACATCAATTCATTAATTATGTAACATTATGTAACATCAATTATGTAATTATGTACTTGTCCTTGTCCTTATGGTCGTTAGTCTTTTCCGTTAAATACTTAACGACCGTTAAACGTTTACGTGTAAAATTAACAAATATATTATTTATTAATTGTTAACTCGTAGTGAGTGCAATCCCGTGATCTTGAGTTCGATCCTAACACACATCTATTAATTTATCATCCATAAACTAACATTAATTATTTCATCCAAAGTAATTAATTCATTCAATTAACAAAAGGTTGATTGAAAACGTTACTAAATCCTCGTTAAATCTTCTCTAGACTTGACAACTTGATTATCTCATCCGAAGTAATCAAAGTATTTTTAATTAACGAAAGGTTAATTAAAATGTCAATTAAATTTCGTCAATCATCTCTAAACCTCCTCTCGATCTTGACAACTTAATTATTTCATCGGAAATTATTTATGTTTACTTAATTTAACAAAAAGTTAATTAAATGTGTCAAGTATTTTTCTCCCATATTTCTTTCAACTACTAGATTATCTAAAATAATATTACTAGTAGCTCCCGACGTATTTTGATAATTGTATATTGACAAAACTAGTCAAAATTGAAAAACCAAGAAAAATTTTGTTGTCAGATAGGCGGCCCCCCTAATTTTAAGGGGACCGGCCTTGTTAAAATAGACAGACCCTTTATCTTTAAGAGGACCTGCTATTTAATTCACCAAACAAACCATTTTTCTGCAAAACCCATTACCAAACACACCATTTTCACTCATCCCTTCTTCCTGCTACTGCTGTGATGAACACACACACTCAAACACTTCAAAATTCAATCCCCAAACTCAAAATCCATTCAATTTCACGAGAGGCAAACACCTACAACGTGATTAACAACATTTATTGTAAGATTCACCATACTTTTCTCTTTCAATTTCATTTAATTTTGCTCTTAATCAAAATTGGGTAGTTTTCAATTTTTGTGTCTTTTATATTTTTGTGATTAGGACTAGGTAATTCATAACTACTATGATTCCCGTAGTAATAGGAATTCAAAATCTTCAATAAGAATGAATCACTAAAAAAATTTGGTTCGAAAAATTTACATACATTTTCGAAATTTTTTTAAAAAAACTAGAAAATTTCAAACAAGAACTTATACATTGTTGATTCATGCCAAAAACATGCTAAAAGTAATCATATATTAATCATCAAAGCTTACATAACTCAATATATATTTTTCGAATCAATGGGTGAAATTTTATAAAAATAAAGGGGTGTTTGGTTCATTTGCTAGGATAGCAATTTAGAGTCGAAATGACCATCATATTTTTATCACTTATATAAACACATAACTAACTTGTATAAGTCATCAAGATATATAATTCATATATATATATATATATATATATATATATATATTGATACATTTAATAAAAAACTATTAAATAAAGGGGCGTTTGGTTTAACGTTTTAGAACATAGTCTTGAGTCAAAATAAACACCATTTCATTCTCGTCAAGTCATACGTAATAAACTCACTTTAGTCGGTAAAATATACAACTTAATGTATACTTTTCGACGATCTTAGTCAAGTCTTGTGTTGATAAAGGAGCGTTTGGATCATTTTCTAGAAATTTAATCTAAGATCTAAATAATCCACACCTCACTTATTTAATCACTATACTTGACATGATTACACTAGATGTCGAAATATATAGCTCAATATATATTTTTTCGACAATCTAGATTGAGTCAAAAAATAAATTAAGGAACGTATGGATTACTTCTTAAGTTTTTATTTTTAGAAATCAAAGTAATCTTTGTCCCACGTATGTTGTTTTCAAAAAAAAATTACATACTTGTAGTAATATTTTATTCTGTTGTCTTGTTTAGGTGATAAACATGCCTCGAGCAACTGTTGGTGATACCACCCGTACTAAATCATATATCCCTAAATTATCCGCAATACCCGAATTTTCTCCCGTCCTTGCTCAATTCTATAAACCAATCGAAAACCATTGCATTCACGAGGGTCGAGTCGTAGATCAACTCTACTTCAAATCCAATGGCATTGAGCGAATGTTCACCAATGTTCGCTTCAATTGTCTTTTCGAAATCAATGAGCCAATCGTTCCTCGATTCATTCTAGACTTTTATAGTCAAGTCAAAGTCCAAACCAATGAGCACGGTTATCTCCTAATCTCATTCATGATCCAACATGAATTCATCACTCTCTCTCTCGCACAATTCGGTAAAATTCTTAGAATTCCATACAATGGTCAAGACGTTTTCACAAATGAATGGGATCTTGCATCTCTTGCATACTCCAAGAAACCGAGGGACCATATCACACCTATCTTCCTACTCCCGATGATATCCGTTGATTTCTTCAAATTGAACATGTCGATTTAAACCGCACCATCAAAAGCCAAAGTGTCGTTCTCACCCCTAATCAAATTCTTACCAAAGAATTAAGACAAGACATAAGGCGTTGGGAAAAACTCATTCGTGAGAATGTGTTCGGACTAGGAGGCAACCAGGACCATCTTTTGGCTTGTCTGGCTCACATGTTGTATTGTATTGTTGCCGAAAAACAATATAATCTTGCTTACTTCTTTGTCAAAAGAATTGAATGTGCTCGATCCAATCCAACTCCCAATATTCCTTATGGCATGCTTTTAACTCATCTCTATCGACACATCATGGAACACTACCCCCATCTTGACAATGGAATTTACAATGTTGTTGATCATGTCATGCGTCCACTTGCTCTAAAACAAACCTAAAAACCCTGAAGTGATCATGGAAAAGCTTGTCACTCTGTCTCATCCACATCCTCCTATCATAACCGTGGATCTTCATCTCGCCAAGGAGATGATGATGAGGATGATGGTGCTTCTTGTGCTAGTACCCCATCTCCTACCACATACCTAAACTCTCTCAAACCTCTCAATTACCAACAATACAACATTCCTACTTCTTCTGAATAAGATGATGATCTTCTCTTCGAGCGTCAAAATAACTTGCTCAATCAAACACAACAAATGCATAAAGAACTTAGAGGTGGATTCAAATAATTTAGCAAGGCATTACGAGGAGTCTTCGGGAAGAAAAAGAAATGAAGATGTTGAATGATGATTAGCTTAGATGAATAACTTGTTTAGGACTTTATGTGAACTTATTTTATGTTTAATTACTTATGTGATGACAACCCGACTTGGTCGGAAGTATGTAAACTTATTTGGCTTACTTAGAACCTCTAATTACTATGTTCTATTAGTATGTTCTTAATGTTTATCTTTATCTGTCATATTTTTTTTGTAATTGCATGCATACATGATATACTTGATTTCATGCATATAGATGTTCACATAGGACTTGTTGCAAATTGACCACTAAAACACAAACTTTCCCATAAATTTCTTACAATAATCAAATTTTGGGTCGACTAAAAAGCATTTGATGGGCGGCCCCCTTAATTCATAAGGGCGGTCCCCTTAAAGATAAGGGGGTCGACACCATAATTAAGGGGACCGACCACCCAGATCACGAGTTTTAATGTTTCTTTCTGCTTTTTGACTCTCTTTTACCTAGCCTCAGCTATCCTTACCCAAAAAGTTCGAACATACTATGGAAATCCCTAAACTAATTCAAATTCATTCCATTTCTAAACTATTCTCTTCTAATAAATTCCCTCTAAATGTTTACCACCATTCCATCATCTTCTTCATCCATTATTAACCACCATAAACCTCCATGGCATCCACTAGAGCTTCTATTTCCAAAGCTTCCAAAAGACTAAAAATCAACATCATTCCACCAAAATAATTGTTTGTGGATTTAACTCAAGATGACACTAAAACCCCATCACCAAAACATCAACTCTCTTCACCTAGTGCTCCTAATGCACCTTCAAAAATACCATCAACTAAAGATACTTTTGCCTCCTCCATTGACTACATACCCAAATCACCAACTTCCTCCATATCACCATCAACTAATGGTTACTTGAACTCACCAACATCTCCTCCTCTAAGAGTTCCTCCACCACCTCCAAATTAAGAAAGTGGATCAATGGACATCACTCTCACCCTTTTACCAATTACCCTACTTGATGTCTAATTTAATACTCCATCACCTTCTCCACCTATCTTTGGTCATCCCATTCCTTGGAACCTTCTTGAAGCTAATGGAGATTCATGCTTGTGTTGCATTCACAACCGTACTCTCATATTTGGATTGAGGGATGAACTCTAATACATGTTCTCTTACATAGAACACATGCTTTCACAACCTCCCATTCTAAACACTCCACCACCATCACTTTCTCTAAACTAAACATACACCATGTTTAGCCATTTTCAAATAATTGTCAACCAAACCTTTTGCAAGCAAGTCCTATGAAATTCTATGAATATTAGGACATTTGTAGTTTAATTTTATGTATGTTGTATTAATATGCTTCAAGCATATTATGTTTTATACATAATTATTATGTTTAATGAATGATCTTTAGTCTTATGTTTTAATTATGCACTTACCTTTTTTTAGTTGATATATATATTTATGGCTATTGATTTACATAAATTTTTTGACAATTGTCAACCATTATCAACATGCTCTAGTATTTTTCCTTTTTACTTGCTATATGTTAGAAATGGTTGTCTTGTTCTTCTAACTTGTTCTTGTAGCAAAGTCACCATAGCTCGATTCCTTGGTGCCCTCAAACGAGGGGGAGCACACATCAAGGGGGAGCATTTATTCCATTGATTCTACGCGAAATCATCGACGAAGCCTTTTTGATTCTACAAAAAAGGGGAGAAATGGAAATAAAACTCACTAAATACTTGTTTAAAAATAATTTTACATTTAATGAGTTTAGATTTTGTAATCATCAAAAAGGGGGAGATTGTTGATAGAAATAATGCCTAAAAACGTTATTAATATTTTTTGACCTCTCTACGTTTTGATAATCACAAAATATAAAAACGCTCAATGTAAAATAAAAACGTAAACAAGTAATTAGTAGTAAATTTTCATTTCAAAAATTAAATCACTTAAAGGTATGAATAAATAAATGCTTAATGCATTTTATGATCAAAGGAATTTTTATTCAACCTCACATTTTTTATAACTTTTACAAAACATTTTCTACATTTAAAAAAATATTTTATTCAAAATAAATATTTTGAATTCAATTTTTCTACCTAAAAACGGCTAGAAATGTTTCAGAAAACACCTTCACTGGAAAAGACAAAAAAAGAGAGCGTCCTAGCCTGGGCTGTCTCCTTAATTATAAGGGTGGTCCCCTTAATTATAAGGGGGCCGACACATGAATTAAGGGGGTCGGCCAGACAAAAAGGCTCCCTAGTTTGCCTATAAATACTGGACTGTTCCCCACTGATTTTCTTACCTTTTGCACTCATTCTTTTCTGTCTAAAATCAGTCCACACATCTCCTACAATCCTTTGAGTATTATAGCTTAGTGTGTGTCCTTGTAACCTTGTTGCAATTGTATCATATCTTGTAAATCATTTGTGTATATTGTGAAGGTGTGTATCATAGTTGTGTATATTCAGTAGATTGTAGTGATCATTGTAAGTATAGTTAGATTGGGTGATCTTAGTAAGTTCTGATAGATTGGTGTGATCATAGTAGTGTCTTGGTGAAGTGAAGTTGTGAAGCAAAGTAAAGTTGTTGTACAATAAGTAGATTGTTATGATCATTGTAAGTATAGTTAGATTGGGTGATCTTAGGAAGTTTTGATAGATTGGTTCTAGCTAGGATTAGAACTCAACATTTAGCTTAGTGTCAGAAATTGGTGTAAACTAAGTTGTGTACGGTTTTCTCCGCCTAAAGGGAGCATGTTGACGTAGTGAAGAAAACTCTCGAGTTTGGTGCTCGGGGAGTGGAGTAGGGCGAAGAGGTGCTTCGTTACCGAACCACTATAAATCCTTGTGTTATGGTTTGATCTTTCCATCTCTTATCTCTTATCTTGCTTATTTACTTACATCTTATCATTACTTACTTGATCAGTTAAATTGTCTATATTGTGCATATTGTGAATTCACATAAAGTCAAATATAAGTTTTTATAAACAAACATAACATTAATTTAAAAAACCGGTAAACTATTCAACCCCCCTTCAAGTTTTCCACATCTCCTATTACATTTAGCCTCGGTATCATGAGCTTAACGCAACGTAAATGCCTTTTATGTGATATTGTATCTGTTATAATCGTCACATGCGTTTTGCAATATTTGTGGTCCATTCTTGTAACAAATTCAAACCTATGAATTCACCAACTTTATGTTGACGTTTTAGCATGTTTTTCTCAGGTGCTTAGCTATGGATGTCTTTGTTTGCTATATGGGCTTTCCTTGCATTGGACCGATTTTTAAGAACTATTATTATCTAATTAAACATCATTGTTATTTCTAAAAGTTTTATTCACTTACGCATATTATCTATGAACCTATGTAAAACTTTAACTATTTTTATTTAATGCAACGATGTTGGATTTCTAAACGTACCCTTAAAGGTCATTCTTTGTATCTTGTGTGATGTATATTATGATGTCACGCCCCCGGACATGTGTTTCCGTCCAGGCCTCGTTTGGAGGTGTGACAGATTGGTATCCAGAGCCAAGGTTATAGAGAACAAGGTAGAATATTAGGTATGGTCTATAACCAGTATATGATCCTACGTGTTTCTACTTGCTTATGTGTATAATTACTATCGATAAGTATACGGGTATTAATTATAATACATTTCCATAATTATATTACGTATAATTTTGCCATGACTATATTTTACATCTATATTTTTCCTGCATTGCACGCATTGACATAGTTTCATATGAAGGGGATTTATATAAACTTTTGCTTGTGCAGGTTATGGCGGCTCTGGTTATTTCTATTTCTTCGGACATATCAGTCGAGAGCGTGGGATCCTCTTTTTTGCGAGTTATCCTTATCGATTCTATTTCTGTTGAGGTCCCGGTTACACCGAAGGTGGGGGCGGCTGCAGTTGCCTCACCTGTTGGGGTGCTTAAGCTGGATACTCACTCATAATCAGAGGCTGATCCATCAGAGAGTTCACTACCTCCCGTATCTATAGCACCTTGGTTTCACCTTTTCTGTGTTCAGACGATTCAAAGTCAGATACTGAGATGCCCGAGAGCCATGTTTCACCTACACCTCATGATGCTATGTTTACTAGGTGGAGGAGCATAGTTGCATCACGATCATCATCACATACTACTTCTACTCCAGATATCCCTACTACTCCCATTCCACCCGCACCACCTGTTGTTGTCGCACCATCTACTAATATCATCTCACCTGTTGATTCACCACCCGGGATTCATTGACGACGAGCTATTCTTATCCGACCCAGGCAGGACATTCTCATTGGTCGACTTTACCGTACTCATCCTGGTGGGCCATGTAGGGCATTGACTGCGAGGAAGTCGGTTAGACCTTTACCTTCTTATCATTTAGCATTGAGGTACACATCACATCACTTGGATTGTTTTACTTTAGGATCATCATCAGGTCATTCATCTTCAGATCATTCATCATCTAGGCATTCTATATCAGATCATTCATCTTTGGATTATTCATCATCTGGGCATTTTATTTCGGGTCATTCTTTATCTAGACATACACCACCAGACACCACCATTGCTGATTCATCTACACCACCGAGATTTGTTTATCCACCACTTGCTAGGACTCCACAGTATAGCAAGGCCTATCGCCATTGGAGGTCTGCCCTATTATCTACCATGTATCTACCGACGACATCCGAGTCATTAGTCGGGGATTCTTCTTCCGAGTTATCTGTTGGACCATCTCGCAAGAGATGTTGGTCCCTTACTGCTATCGTGACTTCATCTATCCATGCTTCAAGAGCTTTAGTTCTTTCCCGTGCTGATCTCCTTCCACCTCATAAGAGGTTTAGGGATTCTACTTTACTAGAGGATAGTGTTGAGGAGGACATTGATACAGATGTGTTAGCGGATATCAAGGTTGATGCTACAGCTGTTGAGGTTGCAGTAGATAGGGATGTTGAGGTTGGGGTTAATGCAAGTATTGATATTGAGGTCGATGTTAGGGTTGATGTAGAGGACGAGGTTGAGGACGAGGTCAAGTCCAGTGATAGAGGTACTATAGAGGTTAGAGTGGATGTGGTTGCCAGGATTGCTATCCTTGATGGTATGCTTATGCCCGATGCTACGGAGCGTTTGGAGCAGGTTGAGGAGGTTGTGCGGGATATTTATGGGCATGTTATAGAGATACCTCTTCAGAGGGTAGAGGACATTAAGACGGGACATAGAGAGTTAGAGGCGAGAAGTTTGATAGCTGGTGGGGAGAGAGCATGTTTACTTGATCAGGGTGAGTCCTTAGAGAGGAGCAACGCGAGACTTCGAGGCACCGTGATGATGGAGAGTGCGAGAGCTGATAGGTTTCGGCGACATATGAGCTTTATAAAGAGAGAGCTTAGGCAGATCTGTAGGTTCCGCTACTATGACAGGATGCGATTTAGGAGATTGGAGACATTCGCTGTGAGGCGTTTGGGTTTTCGTCCATGATGTTGTGTGTGGACTTTAGGCTAATAGTTGAACTAGTTGTTAGTAGTAGAATTAGCATAAATCAAGTTCCACATTATGGGTTGAATGTAACCGAATGATGATTTTATATATATGATATGAAAAGCTTATTATGATTCTCTCGAGTGTTCGTCTTTCATTGTTATTTACTTGTTCTGGCAAAATGTGTTTATTATATTCTTACCTTATAAATCCTATTTACCGGTTATAATAGTTATATCCTATATTAAATCTTATCGCGTGATATGTCTTATGTTTAGATCATGACTATCACTCGCTCTGGTATGACCCCAGAGGCAATTGAAGAACTCATTAACCAACGAGTGTCGGAGGCGTTGGTTGCTTATGAGGCAAACCGTGTCGCTGAACTTGCTGTTGAAAGTCAAAGCCATAATAGAGATGATGATGACAACGGGAACGTTGGGGGAAATGGAAACGGAAATGGCGGGGGGAATGGAGACGGAAATGGTGGAGGAAATGGAAACGGAAATGGGGGAGGCAATGGGAATGGGAATCCCAATAGGAATAATAGAGGTGTTATGCCTGTCCCCCGTGAGTATATTTACCATGACTTTGTGAAGTGTTAACCACTCAATTTCAAAGGAACTGAAGGAGTTGTCGGGTTGATAAGATGGTTTGAGAAGATAGAGACAGTGTTTCACATCAGCAATTTTTCAGAGAGGTACCAAGTTAAGTATGCTACGTGCACCTTGTTGAACAATGCATTAACTTGATGGAACGCACACAAGAGGACAATTAGAGTTGATGCTGCATTTACCATGTCTTGGAGAGAGCTTATGAAGTTAATGACTGAGGTGTATTGACCAAGAAATGAAATTCAGAAAATGGAATCCGAGCTATGAAACTTAACCGTGAAGAACAATGATTTGGCTACTTATACCAAGAGATTTCAAGAAATGACTATGATGTGCACCAAGATGGTCCCCAAGGAGGAGGATCGGGTTGAGAAATTCATTGGAGGTCTCCCTGATAACATCCAAGGGAATGTAATTGCTGCTGAGCCTATGAGGCTACAAGATGTTGTTCGTATTGCTAACAATTTAATGGATCAAAAGTTGAAGGGTTATGCTCTGAAAAATGCTAAGAACAAAAGAAGGTTTGATAACCACCAGAAGAATAACCGTGTGCAAAAACCCCCGTACAAGAGACAGAATGCTGGTGGGCAAAGTGTGGCAAGAGCCTGGCTGGTAGCACTGAGAAAAAAGGATATGCTGGGCCTTTGCCTTACTGCAACAAATGTAAGCTACACCATAAAGGGCCATGTATTATGAAATACGAGAAGTGCAACAAGGTTGGGCATATAACCAAGGATTGTATGAACATTGTTGCTGCCACAACTACTCAGAGAGCCCTAGTAGTGAATTAGAGGGTTCATACTTATTTTAAGTGTGGAAGGCAGGGGCACTACAAGAATGAGTGTCCCAAGTTGAAGAATCAGACACGTGGAAACAAAGCTAGGAAAAAGACCGATAAAGCTAGAGGGAAGGCATATGTATTGGGAGGAGGATAAGCTAACCCTGATTCTAACGTCATCACGGGTATGTTTCTTCTCAACAATCACTATGCTTCTATGTTATTTGATTCAGGCGCTGATAGGAGTTTCGTGTCGTCTACCTTTAGTGCTTTACTCGATGTTATCCCCTATATGCTAGATGTTAGTTATGCTGTTGAATTAGCCAACAGGAGAGTTGCAGAAACCAATAATGTGCTTAGAGGCTGCACATTGGGATTGTTAGGTCACCCATCCAACATAGACCTAATTCCTGTAGAACTTGGTAGTTTCGACGTCATCATCAGCATGGATTAGTTAGCGAACCATCATGCGATGATCGTTTGTGATGAGAAGATTGTGCGGATTCCCTATGGGGATAAAGTTTTGATAGTCCAAGGTGATGGAAGTGGCAAAGAGAAGAAGTCAAAGTTAAGCATTATATCGTGCACCAAAACTCAAAAATATATTAAGAAGGGTTGCCAAATTTTTCTGGCATAAATTACGAAGAAGGAACCAAAGACAAGTCAGAGGAGAAGCGACTTGAGGACGTGTCGATCATACAAGACTTTTCAGAAATCTTTCCAGAAGACTTGCCTCGATTACCACTGACTCGAAAAGTTGAATTCCAAATCAACTTCGTCCGTGGTGCTGTACCTGTAGCACGAGCCCCGTATAGATTAGCATTTTCAGAACTGCAAGAGTTGTCTTCTCAGCTGCAAGAACTTTATGACAAAGGGTTCATAAGACCAACCTCACCCTGGGGAACTCCGATCTTATTTGTCAAAAAGAAAGATGTATCTTTTCGGATGTGTATCGATTACCGTGAACTAAACAAACTTACTGTGAAGAACCGTTACCCACTTCTGAGAATTGACGACTTGTTTGATCAGTTCCAAAGTTAAGAATCTACTTTAAGATCGACATGATATCTGGTTATCACCAACTCAGATTTCGGGAGGAAGACATTCTAAAGAAATCATTTAGAACACGCTACGGTCACTATGAGTTTCGAGTAATGCCGTTTGGACTGACCAACGCACCGGCGATATTCATGGATCTGATGAATCGGGTGTGCAAGCCATATCTGGATAAATTCG
>BQNB010068832.1:0-33707 GCA_026074375.1 Tanacetum coccineum
TATGTTTTACAACCATTGGATCTTGTTCTTTCAAAAGCATTTTTGAATGACTCTCTTCACAATGCATTAATGTCTCATCAGTATCAGGAATCACAATGGCATCCATTTTAAGAATGACATTCCCGTCATACAGTTTTGGCATTGACTCCTGAACTTTCTTCAGATAGAAAGGTTTTTCAAAACCGATAGCTTGTTTCGTGGAATGATCATAACAAATTTTGGATTTTGTCATCATATGAACAGTTTGCGCAGATTGACCTCTTTTGAAAATGATATTATCAAGTTGCTTAATTTTCTTTTCTAAAGCAATTTCTCTATCAATATTTCTGTTTTCATTCATTTTTAAATCCTTTTTGAGATCAGAAACTATTTTCATTAAAGAATCCTTTTCTTGCACTTGTTCAGAAAGAGTTTGCTTAAGACGTACAATCTCGGCATACTGTTTATTTGATCCTGAGAAACTGTTTTCAACATTTTGCATTTCTTTCAAATCTTTAACCTTTTCTTTATATCTGTTAAGCTTGGTAGTCAAAGCTTTATTGGCACTTTTTGTTGGTTCCCCTTTAATCACTTTCACTTCATTATTGAAACAAGAAATTAAGATGAGAAGATATGAAGAATTGTAGAGAGAAGAATGAGATTTGGATGAATACTTGCAAAATTACAATATGAGAATTAACAATAATCAACAAGCATCAACACCCTCTCCATACTTGGAGAGGGGTATTTATACTTAATACCAAGAGGCTTTCATGCCTTGGTATTTCTACGGGCCGGGCTCGGGATTACTTGGGCTTTCGCCCGATACACGTGACCGGTTAGATTACATTTAAGAGCCCGTTTACCCGTGTAGCCTATTACAACGTATAATTAATTAAGTGACCGAGACCTAATATAATGAACGAACTTCCATTGTTCGACTCAATATATTTTGAGGCTAACACATTGTTTCACAGTCTGAGAGGTTTGAGTGTCAGGAAGTCCTGGATCTGCCAAAAATGCTATTTCTTCCTCTGTTAAAACTTGACCACTTGCTTGAGCTTTAACCAACAACACTTTATCATTGAACCATGTTTCATCCCTTTTTCTCTTGGGCATAGTACACTGCTTAGAAATATGACCCTCCCCTTTGCAGTTGTAACAGATGATAGTCCGTTCTTTCCTGTGTTGCTTCCACTTGCTCCGGAGTGTATTTTCTCGTTGTTCCAGCAGCATAAGTAGTTTGTCTCCCCTGAACAGGTTGCACAGTTACTTTTCCATCATAGATGGTAGCTTGTTGACGAGGGTTTGATGAAGTCCTTAGCTGATTGTTGGTAGTAGGATACCGGGATGTGACAATAGCAGTTAAGAATGACATCATGTGATTGATCGCATCAATTGGATCATCCCCTTTCTGGAACACTAGAACAATTAGATCAGAGTCTGGTTGGGAAAATTCAGATTGTTGATGTTGGTAAGTTGTGGGAGCATATTCCAATTGTAGGATGGAAGATTGTGGAGAATAAACGTTATGGTGAACTGAGGATTAGTACTCATTTGATGGATAAGTGATTGAAAGAGGTGTTGATTGACTGGTTGTGAATTGTTGAGTCTGATAAGGTGTTACAAACTGTGAAGACGGATATGGTGAAACATGATGTTGAAGTTGAGAGTTCGGGAGAGTGTGTAGATGAGATTGATAAGTTGACGGAGGTAATTGGTGAGATGTAACTAAAGCAAGAGGATCAAAGTTACGTTCATGCATCAAAAAAACTTCATTTGCATGTCTTTCGTGTTGTTGCTGGTAAGCATGAAGCTGATCAACATTGGTAGTATGCAAGTCTTTGACCAATTTAACATCAGTAACAAATTTGCTCCATTCATCAGGAAGAGTGTTTAAAAACTTGGTGTTAACTTGAAATTGCTCCAATGGCATCTTGTAGATGTTCATATCATTGAGTAACAGAGTGAACCTCAAGTAGTACTCATGTAACGACTCTCCTTTCTTGTAAGTGAACTTATCGAATTCATCATACAGCTTGCACTCTCGTTCTTGTTTCGTTAACGACGTTCCTTGCATTAGCAGTTTAATCTTCTCCCAAAGATCTTTTGCAACACGATGTTGACTCACAAGAGCATAAATTTCAGTTGGAAGGCCTTGGAGAATGATGTTTATTGCTTTGATGTCACAATCAGCTTGAATGGCTTCAGCGGGAGTCAGTTCAATATATTCCTTAAGCCTTGTTACTCCATCCTCAGTGATTGAAGGCCAAACGAGTGGTCCTTTTTCAACAGAGGCAAGAATCATTCTTCCATGAGGTCTATTCAACATATACAGTTCCATTCGGCTCTTCCAAGAATCATACAAGTGTTTTTCAAGCATTGGTGGTTTGTTGTCTCCTCCTGAAAGAAGTGACTTATCGGCAAGAGTCGTCATTGTGGTATCAAAAAGATTACAAATTGATCGATCGGTGGTAGAAAGAAATTGTGTTTGGTTATGTGATTGTTGAGTCTTGAAATGAAACTACACGGGATTTTACAATTCTCGACAAAACCGGGAAAACAAGTTAATGTTTCACGGGATTTTACAAGTCAAAGAAATAACCGTATAATTTAGAAATTTGAGTTAGTTTGTCTTAAATGGAATTGACTAGTTCGGTTGTCTAGTTCGGTTGTCACTAGTTCGGTTCCTCTTGTTCGGTTCAAACTAGTTTGGCTGTCACTAGTTCGGTTCACTAGTTTGGTTCCAACTAACAAAATTAGTTCGGTTCCAACTGAAGTAAACTCGTTCGGTTCCAACTAGAGAAACTAGTTTGGTTGATCTTGTTCGGTTCCAACTAAAGTTACTAGTTCGGTTCACTAGTTCAGTTCCAACTAACAAAGCTAGTTCGGTTCCAACTGAAGTAAACTTGTTTGGTTTACTCGTCCATCTTACCTGTTCGGCTTACTCGTTCGGCTTACTCGTTCGGTTTCCTCGTTCGGTTCCAACTACTGACAGCTCGTTCGGCTACAACTAGTACGAATCCCAAATTTTTAAAAACTGAAAAAGACACATTTTGAATGGTTTTTAGCAAAAATTCTTGTACAACTAGTGTTACTAACCCTATAGGAACAATAAAAATGATAACTTTAAGGTTTTTAAGCCAAAAAAATTTTGAATCAAAAATTTTGTTCTTTATAAGGATTTTGAACACAAATCACAAGACAAATACAAAAACTAAACACACCACTCCATGGCTCTGATACCAATTAAAGAAACATGTAATCTTATGATCTACCAAGAACAAGAGAAAGAGATGTGGGTTGAGATGGATGGAAAGGATGAATTGTATTATGTGTGAAATATGGAAAATGAAACAACCAACCCCTCTCTAAGGCTAAGAGAGGGCTTATATACTACATTGATGGCCGGTCCATGGGCTATGATGGGCTTCCCATGAGCCTTGGGCCAGACTAGATTACTAATCTAATCATTACATAAACTACGAGCTAAGACTATTACAACTTGGAAGTGACCGACACTTTTTGTGTTTCCAACATTCCCCTCATATCTAACTCCTGAATCATCACACATAATATCAATGTGACTCTTGTGTTTCCTCCCTTTAATAACTTGATGAAAATAAGCAGTATTATTATCCTTTTCTTTAAGCCTCTCTACTTTAACCTGTTGATAAAACATATTTTCTTCATTCTTAACAACTTCATTGTACTCTGTCAAAGTATCAGCTGCTTCTTCGTTTAGATTATTATTATGACAGTCCATATCAAGCTTTTTTTGCACATTAGCTAATTTACTTCTTAACAGATTTACTCTTTCAAAAACATTTCCATTTTTTCAGCTTAGCTTATTCAAATGATATTTCAACTTTTTCAACTTTTTTACCAACACATACATTTTATATCCTCTAATATCAATATCCTATTTTTTTATACCAAGGGGATAAACTCTTTTTTTGCCATAATAAAATTTAAGAATCTAAAAGATCTTACTTTCCTTTCCAGCTTCTAAGGTAGAATAAAAATAGAAGGCTATGATCAGATATCATATAAAGGAGGAATAATGCATAGGACTAATTTAGGTCTTCCATAAATTTCTCATTACCCATTACTCTATCTAGCTTCTTCGTTGTACTAGTGTTTGGGTTCATCAGACTTTTAGTCCAAGTATAGTGAAAACCTATAGTGTTTATATCCTCCATTTCAATTTCTGCCACACATTCTTGGAATTCTTGCATATCCAATGTTGAATGAGACATTCCTTCACTGTGTTCATTAATCTTAAGAGTAACATTCATATCTCCCATCATACCCCATGGCTTGCCATTAACAATGTACTTATGCATTCTTAGATCTTTCCATAACTTCCTTTTCTCCCCTCCATTATTACTAGCATAGATGAAAGTGTAAAAAATTTAAAAATTGTTATTCACATTCAGTTAGACACAACATTGCTTGTTTAGAGCTTTGCACTTCCATAACTTTACCGCTGCTTTGATCCCAACTTACAACAATTTTGAATCCCTTATCACAATACTTAGAGTTAAAGATCCATTGCCAGCTGCCAAAAGTCGTAATACAAACATCGCTAAGATTCTTGTGCTTGATATGAGTTTCTAACAGTGTGCACACATTCAACTTTTCATTTTGAATAAGGTTTCTAACTTCCTTTTTCCTGGATTTCTTACCCAAACCCCTCACATTCCAAGTAGCAATTTTGCAATCTATAACAGACTATTAGTAAAACAGTCCATCTTGGACTCCATCTTATAACACATTTTGTCCTTCATTCCTTAGCTCATTCTCTTTTAAAAACTCATCTAATTTGGAGTAGTCATCAAAAACACCCTCTTGTATTTTCTCATCTTCTTTTTCTATAGCTTTCCACTTAAATTCAAAGTACTTCTTTATGTTTTCACCCCATTCTTTTGAATCATCATCTGTAGGTTTTCTTCTATACTTTAAAAACTTATCAACTTCAACTTGCTTTATTGGTGAAATAATATGAGGGATTTCATCATTATAATCTTCTTGTAGGACTGCAAACTTATTAGTAATTGTTTTTAGAGAACCCATCACATTTTTACTTACATTCCACATTCTGTTAGAGCTTCCTGATGACATCAAATAATGTATATTTTATAGCATCATTTATCCCATGTAATTAACTCATTTTGTATAATTATTACAAATAATTATTACTTAATCGTTTATATTTAAGAATTGCAATAATTATGGAGTACTTGGTGAAAGTTCGCAAAAAGGCATGCATTTTGGAGCTTAAACGAAGAAATTTGAAGATTACGAATTATGACTACTCAATACGCCGTATCCATCAAGGAAGATATGGCGTATCTGTGCCTATACTTCAATGAAAACCATGAAGGAACATGATCTAATACGCCGCATCCATATGAACTCAATACGCCGTATTCAAGTTATAGAATGTGAAGATTCTGGAAGATATCAATCGTGGTCCCTACTCCAAGAAATGCCAATACGCCGTATCCAATACATTGGATACGCCGTATCAAACCGACTCCAGAAAACTATAAATACAAAACTCAAAAATGAGTTTTGAGTGTGCTAAATCATATTCTTGATACCTAAACCATAAAATTTGATTTTTAGAGGAGAAAAAAAGCAGAAGAGGTCGAGCAACGTTATCAATTCCATAAGAGACAATGTGTAATTTTATATACTTTTGTAATCGTTAAGTTCTTGGTATCATTCGTCAACTCGGTTAGTTTACCTTGGCTAAATAATTACTTTTGTATTGATTATGACGTTTGAAGGCTAATACCTTCGGGTATTAGCCATTATTATGAAGATCTGAATGTTTGGTATTGTTTATTGATGAGATGTCATTTTATACACTTTTTTAGGGTCGTTTAACCCCCCTAAATCGTGCATTTATGCCCAAAATAAGTACTTAATCATTCCTTTTCAGGTATTTCACATTTGGAAGGCATTTGGAAGAAATACACGTGACTTGGGCTCATTTAGAGAAGAAACGGACAAGACTACGGACCTACACCAACATCTATCAAGATTATGTTCTCAGCAGCTAAAGACGACGTCACAGATTACATGTGACGCTGTCACAATTCATACCAAGACGGCGTCACAGATCTTACAACGGCGTCAGAGAGGATGACTCAGCCCAAGATCTAGAATATTCTCTTTCGTGATGGCATCACTATTATAACGCGACGCCATCACATCGATTTTCCTATATATACCAACCCAAATTTAGGGTTTTGAGTGTGTAAGTTTAGAATAAAAAGAGGGTACGATCCCTAGTTCGTTTAGCAACTGTTAAGGATGATTTTAGGGCCTCAAAACCCTATTGTACTTCCTCCAACTCATGTTTTAATCAAGTAAGGTTTACTTAATTATTCAATATGTCTTGTTGTGTGATTATCTATTATTCTTGCTTCATCTTTAACATGCCTGGTTAAACCTCCTATTGTGTTCATTTATGATTGTATGAAACCTAGAATGTATATCTTAGTGGTGTTGCTTCTTGTAATGAATATGCATGTTGGGTCTTAGAAAACCAGCTTTTGTTTGTATCGCTGTTGATATGTCTAGGGAAACATGATTGTGTAGAAAGGATACCATCGGGTAACAGTCTTCATACTACCTTGCCTCTTATATGTTTGATCTACATTTAATGTATTTTAATTGCATTTAATATACTCTTAGGGGCCTTGTAATAGTCTTCATACTACTTTACTTGTGCGTTGCCTTAACATAATATTAAATAAACGGCAGGTTCGTGTAATCTGTTTATGACTCAAGAAATAATTACATACCTCATCACAAGTGTGACAAAGCAACAATACTAGGAGAAGCAATCTAAGGAGTAATACATTATTAAATAAACACAATCTTTTATCATATTGTTATCACCAGTAGCTTAGTTTATCATTTAGTTTAATAGCTAAAACCAAACCCACCTATCAAACCATAGATTTACTGCTTTCATAAAATATAAAAATACAAAAATAATCTTCTCTCAACCCCTAGAATTCTGTTAGACCGTGATCAAGCCTTCCCAACCTATTCCCTTAAAGAACGATAACAACCCCCAAGTGTTGCCTATACTACACTACAACGATTAGGTACACTGCCTAGGGAGTTGTAAAACTTCTTGTAAAGAAGTCCTACGACAACCGCACATCAAGTTTTTGGCGCCTCTGTGTGGGGAATAGTTAGGTTTCGATCATATTTAACTTAGTTCTACTTACTTCAATCCCTTCAAGTAAGATTTTAATATCCGCATATTAGCTTTCTTGTAGTCTATCTTTTCTTCGTGTTATATGTTTCGTAACTCATTCTCGTCAACCACCATGGGAGACAAGAATCCTATCCGTACTTTATGAGACTACTCCAAACCTAGCCACGAGGGCTACATGAGTACCATCGAGCTCCCCGTAGGGAACAACGTGGTACCTCTTCGATCAGACACCATCCAATTGGTGTAAAACGGATGCTAGTTCCATGGACTTCGGTCTGAGGATCCAAACCAACACCTTAAGGATTTCCTTAAACTTGTGGACTCACTTGACCTTTACGGTGCAAACAGGGAAAGAACGCACCTGTGTTTATTTCAATTTTCCCTTTGTGATCAAGCTAGCAATTGGCTTGAACGTCTTCTAGCAGGATCCATCACCACATGGGAGGATCTTACTACTCGATTCCTTCCTCAATTTTTTCCACCGGGAAGGACCGCAAAACTCCGCAATAATATCCTGATATTCCAACAACATCACGAAGAATCTCTATCCGAAGCATGGACTCATTTCAAGGACTTACTACAAAAAGTCCCTCATCATGGCATAGATCGTTGGCTTCAAATCCAAATTTTTTATGATCATGTCTCCTTTCATCTTAAAGTGCGAGATTGACCACGCTGCCAGCGGTAAACTCCGCAATAAGAATGCTGACGAATATTAGGAAATCATTGAGAATCTCACCCTTTACGACCACGAGTGCTGGAATGACACAAATGAATTCATCAAGCCGGTCAAGGCCATGTCTACACCTCAAGGCACCTCAAAAACACCTGACCAAATACTTCTTGAGCTCGAAGACCAGATTAACTTCTTACTTAAGGGATCACGACCAACCCTCAGGAGCTTAACGCACATCCCTCATGCTTATGTCGATGCAGTCTATTCTAACCCTCGCCCACAAAATCATAACGAGCCACCTATGCTTAATCCTTTTACTTTTTGTGAACGTACAGGTCCAAGCCTTCAACCCTAAGATTTAGGAACTACTTTCGAGGCTCGAGTAAGGGACTACATGGCAGCACATACCGAAAGAATGGAAAGATTTAAGAATTCCATTTTCAAGCAACGCGAGGAGATTAATGGTAGGATGACTAAAATATTCGAGCTTCTCAAGGAACTCACGACTAGCAGAACCCCTAAGAAATTATTGATAAGAGAAGAGGCTAGATCCCCAGTCACCAAGAACATAAACTCTATCTCTCTAGCAACAAGAGAGGAAGAAAAGAGTGACAAGACTGATGAGACACCCAACAACACTAAAAGGCCTAGCGAAACAAAAATGGAAACACCAGTAAAGGAAACTAAAAAGGTGGATGAAGCTAGAAATAAACTACTCAACAAGGCCAAAAAATAGGAAATGACAGAAGCACCCAGCTCTCAGCCCGTAGAATACTACCTGAAACACAACATCAATGAGAAACTAATAGAAGGTATTGTCGATAATCATAGGTTCAATGACTCCCTATCAAGAGCCTGACCTAGAAAAACCAAAGGAAAAACCTATAACGTATCACCTAAGGGCCTGTTTACGATGTAATCCTCAAAGAAGGATAACAAGGAAGGAGGACATCGGAGGAAACTTTGAAATACCTTGTAACATTAGAGGCCTAAAAGGCATTAATGCCCTAGTTGACCAAGGATCCGATGTGAATGTCATGCCCTACTCCACCTATACGAAACTAACCGACGAAAGTCCTGCTGAGAAAGACATTAGACTCTCATTAGCTACCCACTCGTATATCTACCCTTTAAGAATAACAGAGGACTTTTTAGTTGTAGTTGCCGAGCATGTGTACCTCATAGACTTCGTGATTCTGGACATTAAGGAAGACGAAAAGAGGCCTTTCATCCTAGGAACGCCATTCTTGACAACAGCTAAAGCCATAATTAAATTCGACAAGGGCACCATAACTTTAAGATATGGAAAGAGAAAAATAAGTTTCCATAGGATACCTGAGTCCCTCTATAAGATTGAGAAATGAGTTAAGAATGACATAGATCCTATAGTCCCCACCATGACTGTGAATAGCTAGTCTTAGAATGGGAAGAAAAGATAAAGCTTCACTTAGAAAGGGAGATGAAGTTCAACCAGTGGAGGAGTAAGAATTTCAAAAGTAAGCATCCCGATCATGTCAAGGTAGAAACTAGAATGGATGAGGAAGGAGAAGTCACGTAAGGACGTGTGACTTCGAGTCTAGCTACAAGACTCATAAATAAAGAAAAGCACTTTTTGGGAGGCAACCCAATTTACTTTTCCCACATATTAGGAGTGTCATGTGTGTTTTAATTATTTATCATTTGTTTTATTAGGTTTGAACTATCTTGTAATCATGCTTTGTTTATTTTTAACCTCATCTTAATCTCAATCAAAGGTATTTTGCAAATAATAAGTGTAGGGGAATTTATCTGGCTTTTGAGCCAAGTTCAAGTATGTTAAATAAATAAATTGTTTAGATTAATTCGCGTCAGTTTCGAGTCATATGATTGAATTGTTAAATCTCAGGTTTTGTGCAGCCATTTATACAGGAATTAACTTATGGGATCAAGTGCAGGAAATTTTTCATCAAAAACAAAAATTTTGTTTTCACATAACGTGGAGACAACGTCATGATTTACACGCGATGCCGTCACCATGACACCTATGACGGGGTTACAAAAACCCTGACGGCGTTATATGCCCAGGTCCAGAAAACTTAAAGTTTTTAATTATTTTTGAAAATAAAACTTTCACAACACTTAAAATATGTAACCTCCTTTTATAAACCTGCAAAACCAATGAGTTTAACATCTCTCTTATCCTATCTTTACCGATTTATCGAGTCGAACCCTAAATTCACGTTGTATATTTATTTATCGCACATTTTATGCTTGGTATAGTTGTCTTTGTATTTGATTACAAGTTATATTTGATGAGAAGAAGCTTGGAAGTTCTTAGGAAGTTTCATTAGACGATTCTTGGAGGACGATTTAACCAGTTATCGCATGTTTCTTCTCCATTATTGAGCAAACCAGGGGAGTACTAGTTTCTCTTACTTGTTTTCTTTTCCCTTTATTCGTTTTTACGGGTACTTCTATAGAACATTGGGGACAATGTTCAACTTAAGTGTAGGGGGAAATAGGCCTTAGAAACTATTCTTTCATCTACCATTTGCTTTGTTCCTTAAAATGATGGGTAATATATCAAAACATAGCATAATAGGTAATTTTGACCAAAATTTAAATTTTTTTATGACACATACCAATGAAAACCGAGTATTAATAGCGTCTCATAGATAGGAATTTATATGACTAGCACAAAACTCTCAGAATTCCACCCCTAAAATGTGAGGTTCGCCTTTAGATTTTTAGGAATTCAGGTATCTATTATTGATACCCAAGATGATTCCACCTTTAGCAATTTCGAGTTAAGGTTCGAATGCAGACATATGTGTCTATTTCGTCGTTACAGATGTGTACGTATGACCTTTGTCACCTTTTCTGGAACACTAAGATCGGTTCAAAGAATCATATGAGTGTACCGATAGTATATTAAATTTCAAAACTTATTTTTGTGATGCATCCCAAGACCGCAAGTAAGTATTAGGATTTGCTTGATAAGAGGCATTAGGATTAACCCATGTTTTAAACCTGTAATTGTTATGATGGTCACCTCGATCATATAAGTATCCCACACCATTTCCATGAGCTCATTTTTAGTGTAGGACACCCCAAGTACAACCCTCCGAGCCTATCTTTTTTCATGGTTCTCGTAATTTTCTAGTGGATTCCAGATTATTAATGAAGAGCATTGTCACCCTTAAACCAATCGTTACACCCAAATCGCCTTAGCCTACCCTGTATGTACTCACTTTTAGTACATTATTGTGTTTAACCCAAGTTAATTATTTGAGTACACGGTTGCTAAGTCCTTATCCTTGTAAATACAGTTTTAGGACGATTGGGATTCATGATAGTATTTATTTCGCAGAAGAATAGGAAAGAAAAGTTAAGTCAATACCCCCATATGTTTGTTAGATGATCTCCATGTTATTTTGATCCGTCTCAAATCGGGTCATTAGTTAGATTGTACATATCGAGCATGTAAAATCTCAAGTGTAGGGGTACGTGTTGTAAACCCCATGTTATGATGTATTATTGTTATTCAAAAAAAAGAGAAAAATAGAAAAGAAAAAGAAAGAGATTGGTGTAGAGTTTTATAGAGTTTGTATATCTTAGTCCGAGTGTTGGCTTAGCAACCAAACCAGCATGTATTCGTGTAAATAATTAGCTAACCTTTCCACTCCAAACTCACCCAAAGCTACCCAAATGTATCACATCCGTTTCTGTTTCCATTATATGTTATCTTACGCCTACACCCCATAACCCTTTAAAGGACCTCTTAGATATTAATGAATAATGCTTGCACCTAGCGGTGGAGGTTTGATCCATTACCAAGCCTATGGTAATTTATATGCTATGATAGGTAATGAGTGTTGATTTTTTGTTTCCCCTTTTATGTTATAATTTATTATACAACCGAGTGAAAGAGAGAATCCCAAACACTTATGTGAGGTGCTAGTATATATTTTCCGTGCTGTTAATTACAAGGTCTAGAAGGTTGTGTTGTAGAATACTTTTAAAGAGTAGGTAAAATGACCCTCATATTGTTATTGTCTAGGTATAAAAGCCTATTTGCTTGAGGACAAGCAAATCCCAAGTGTAGGGGTATTTGATGAGGTGTCATTTTATACACTTTTTCGAGGTCGTTTAACCCCCTAAATCATGCATTTTTGCCCAAAATAGGTACTTAATCATTACTTTTTAGGTATTTCGCATTTGGAAGGCACTTGGAAGAAATACACATGACTTGGGCTCATTTAGAGAAGAAACGGACCAGACTACAGACCTACACCAACATCTATCAAGATTATGTTCTCAGCAATTAGAGACGGCGTTACAGATTACACGTGGCTCTGTCATAATTCATACCAAGACGGCGTCACAGATCTCACAACGGCGTCAAAAAGCATGACCTATCCCAAGATCTAGAATATTCTCTATTGTGGCGGCATCACGATTATAATGCGATGCCGTCACAATGATTTTCCTATATATACCAACCAAAATTTATAGTTTTGAGTGTGTAACTTTATAATAAAAGGAGGGTACGAACCCTAGTTCGTTAAGCAACTGTTAGGGATGATTTTAGGGCCTCAAAAGCTTATTCTACTTCCTCCAACTCATGTTTTAATCAAGTAAGGTTTACTTAATCATTCAATATGTCTTGTTATGTGATTATCTATTGTTCTTGCTTCATCTTTAACATGCTTGGCTAAACCTCCTATTGTGTTCATTTATGATGGTATGAAACCTAGAATGTAGATCTTAATGGTGTTGCTTCTTATGATAAATATGCATGTTAAGTCTTAGAAAACCAGCTTTTGTCTGTATCGCTATTGATATGTCTAGGGAAACATGATTATGTAGAAAGTATACCATTAGGTAACAGTCTTCATACTACCTTGCCCCTTATATGGTTGATCCATATTTAATATATTTCAATTGCATTTAATATACTCTTAGGGGCCTTGTAATACTCTTCATACTACCTTACTTATGCGTTGCCTTAACGGAATATTAAATAGACGGCAGGTTCGTGTAATCTGTTCATGACTCAGGAAATAATTACATACCTCATCACAAGTGTGACAAAGCAACAACACTAGGAGAAGCAATCTAGGGAGTAATACATGATTAAGTGAACACAATCTTTTATCATATTGTTATCACCAGTAGCTTAGTTTATCATTTAGTTTAATAGCTAAAACCAAACCCACCTATCAAACCATAGATTTACTACTTTCATAATATAAAAATACAAAAATAATCTTCTCTCAACCCCTAGAATTCTGTTAGACCGTGATCAAGCCTTCCCAACCTATTCCCCTAGAGAACGATAACAACCCCCGAGTCTTGCCTATACTACACTACAACGATTAGGTACACTGCCTAGGGAGTTGTAAAACTTCTTGTAAAGAAGTCCTACGACAACCGCACATCATTTATCTCGATTTCTTGATTTATCGTTAAATGCTTGTTTATGTTTATCAATATACTTGTTTACGTGCTTACGTATGCGACCTATCATTCAACTGGATCTAGTCCTACATATTTAATACGCTGCAACTTCAGTGTTATTTGAGCGTAGGCTAAGAGTCTAGGATAGCTCTCCATATTGCAATTTATATATCTAGAATCATAGGATCACAATTATTGACCTATCTTTGCCTTTAAATTAGTGAGCTTAGTTGGACTGGTAGGTGACCCTTGGGATCAACGAGTGCGTTCTTAATTAATTGGTAAAGACTCGTACAGTAGACTACTAGTATATAAAGAGCCATTAAGCAGTAAGTGGGTAAAGTCTCTATGAGCCAGGGTTTAACAAGATTACCATTGCTTTAATCCCTAAGATAGATTATAATCAGCAAATAAGGATGCTTTATGCGGATGCGTTTAATTGTGACAGAATTATCGTATCTAGGTCTTAGGATGAAGTAACGCCTAAGTCTAAAAATGATATGCCGCCTCGAGATAAGAAATCATTGCACTTAATAAACAAACCAACGTTCTAATCGAATTATTGATGGCTAATACAATTTTCTTATATTTGGCTCAACCGCTCTTTTATCTTCTGTTAATTTGGTTACGTGTGTTTTCGTGTTTTGAACTGATTTTAGTTACCACCAAACCCGTGCCAGTCTCTCAGGCTGAAAACCCCCCTTATCCATTAGATTTAGGATTAACTTAGGTTTAGCATATGTTTAACATAGAATAGAACTAACATAAATTAGATAACGAAGATATCAATAAATTGAAAGCGTTTCTCGCTCTTAGTGATCGACACCCTACTTACTGTGAAACTACCACCGATCGAGTATACTGCCCGTTAAAGTGTTGTTTTTGGTAAAGTCGGCAAAATATAAATTTAAAACTTGAATCATAAAATAAACACTACACAACGACACATCAAGTTTGTGGCGCCGCTACTGGGTAGTGAAAATTAATCTAGATTTTTATTCGATATTTTGGTTTTTAACATTAGATTAGATCTAACCCTTGGGATTAGTGTAGCTTAGAATAGTTTATATTACTGTTTGTTTGCTTATTCTGTTTGTGTAATAACTGAATACGACGTGTTAGTTATTTGATGGTTTTTCTTCCCTAGTAAGTTTATTACGGGATAGAAGAATGGATGACCCAAACATTACCATGGAGGAATACATTAGGCTCGAGGAAGAAAGGGCTCGTAGACTTGGGAAAGTGTTCAACTGGGAAACTGCTAAGTATGGTAAGATCTGATATGATGACATTGACGATCTCAAATCCGTTGAAACTGAATTCTCAGCTATAGTCTTCAATGATTATTTGACATCTAAAGAAACACTCTCTTGTGAACCCACGGTAAGTTCTCTTTACAACAATGAAATTTACTTTAGAATATCACTTGACGAATCCGACGATGAAGATTACACGGTAGTTTTTGATAAAAACTCATTTTCTTATAAAAATAATCTCTGCCAACTATTTGAAAACGGAATCAGAAAATGATAATGAAAAAACCAGTATGCCTTCACTTCCATCACCTAATCCTACTGTCAGTTGTATTGATGATTTAGACTTCTTTAAAGATTTTGAGAATGGATTTCCAGCCATTGTTTACAATGATGTTCTAACGTCTAAATCAAATTTCTTAACTGAACCCTCTTTAAGCCGTCAACATATCGATGAGTTTGATTTGAATGATGAGACATCACTGTCCGAATGTGATGAAGAGGAACAAAACGTTTTGTACTTTAATGATCTATTCCCTTTCGACATAATTTATCCAAATGATCTAAAATTAGATAAAGACAATGATGATAATAAAATCGATATAATACAATCTTCAGGGGATAATGAAATTACACAATGGTTAAATGGGCTTCTAGAAACAAGTCACGATAAAGTCAAAAAAAGATTTCAATGTGGAAAGTTTTGTCATATATTTTAATGTAAAAATCATGGCTTGGAATTATCTTGTCAACGGGATGCTATCCAATGTTATTATGAATTTGTATGTGCCGTTTGGCATTCCATTCGACCCTAAACAGTATTATAAGGATGGTATTTATACAAGAATGTTGCGGAGGCTAAGGTACGTTTTATTTACTCTATTTTAATTAGTAAAATTGGTCTCCAAGAATGGATACGACATAGTAGGTTAATACTAATACGGTGTATCTACTATTTTATACTCGTATTGACTTAGCTAACAAATTTGCCCAATAAGGCGTATTAGACATAAACTAATACGGCGTATCCAGTTTGGGTATAAAAGCCCAGCTGATACACCGGATTAGTTTTCACACACTCTTTTTACTCTCATTTTTAACTGCGAAAAAAATTTCTTGGAGAATCTAATTCTTTTCGTTTGCATTACATCTCTCTCGATTCATCACACGAGGTAATGAACCCTAATTAGTCTTTATTTCCATTCGATTTTAATTTAGATTTAGGGTTAGGTTTAGGATTTGGTTTTATGGATTTTATGTGTTTGCCGTAGAACTCTTTTTGGTTAGGCTCTCCCTTACTCTCTTTAAGTTGCAATTGAGTATTATTGTTTCGATATAATGGGTCAAAATAGGTGGAAAGGGAAACCCCCTTTTCGTTTTTAAACTACAGAGTAATACGGCGTATCCACTAACTTAGATATGGTGTATTGACTCAATTTTACCCAATTTCGAAAACTCAATACAACGTATTCAGTAAAGAGAATACGGCGTATTGATCAGATAAGGATCCTGGACTTTGACTCCCATACGCCGTATTAACTCGCATCTATACGACGTATTGACCTTAGATATTTATTTACGGCATATCCAGTTATGAATATGTCATATCCACCCTCTGAGCAGAATGATAATAATTTTATAATTTGTGTACTAATCTCGTTGATTTTATAGATATGGCCCTTCCACCTAGGGAACAGAGGCATCAGTATCTTAGGTATGAGGGATTACAGTACACTGATGCTAATATCATAGATTTTGAGGAGAGACTGGGAAGGATTTATAGTAGAGAGATACACCAGGTTTAGGTTGTGGACTTTCAAGGGATGCCCGAGCTGATGAGGGTTGGTTTGTTTGCTAGGATGGTGATGGAGCACCGTAATGATGTTGTGGTTGTAGTATTCACTAGACGAGCTTGGGGGAGGCTATTTGATACTAGGGGACTACTAGTTTGGGAGCTCATTCTAGTGTTCCTTAGCACGCTTAGATTTGGAGAGGTGTTGCTTGAGTTAGATACTCCTGACACTAATCAGTTTCAGTTAGGAGGAGCCAGGAGACGTATAAGCTAGAGGCAGTTCATTTTAGCTTTGGGATTACATACAGAGGTGGAGATGGAGTCCTTTGGTTTTGCTAGGTACTGGAGTGAGAGTGAGAGGGTGATCCTTGGGAAGGGGGATCTGTGTAATTATTGGAGGGATATTTCTACTGATGGAGATTTCTTGGGACCTCCCCCTTCTTATACTTTGATTAAAGATCCTGTGCTGAGACTTTTCCATAGGATGATGGCACATAGAATTGTTGGTAGGAGTCAGGCACCTGAGAAGGTATCCGTGATCGATTTGTTTTATTTGAGAGGGCTGGATGTTAGATCGGTCAACATCCCTTACTTGTTAGCCTGATATCTGAGGAGGTTTACTGCTGGGAGGACGAGCAGTGATGGAATTAAAAGTCTTCTTGATGTTGTTTGAATTATTTTTGCTTATGTTTGTGTTAATGCTGCTCAGCTGGACTTAGAAATGCTCATGAACTTCAAAGAAAATATGCTAAGTGTTTACTACTGCTAGTACAAAGTTACTAATGCTAGTGAATATTAGTACTGCTCAAGGTTAAAACTGCTTAGAGATAAGTTAATGTTGTTGAGGTTAATAAGTTAGTACTGCTTATATGATATGTATTAAGTTATTTGTTTATAAAAAAGATTATGGATACTTAGGAAAGTATTGTACGCCGACTATGGCTCCTTGGTGTATAAAAGGAGGTCCTAGGGCATAGAGTTTGATATCTTTTTTATCAATCTTTTATCAATCTTTTGAAGTATTATTAGACGTATAATTTATAGCTTCAAGGTCTTTGTAACCCTAATACTTTGAGAGTATTCGTATTATTCTCATTAATAATATTGGAGCTTATTTGTTGAATTGTATGTTCATTGAATTACTGTTTCATTGATAATTCTTCTTAATATTAAAGATTAGATAGATTCTGCATAATCTTTAATACATTCAAACACAGTTTCTACTATAGTTGTGTTAGATTTATCTAATATAACTAAACCTTAAACAAGCTTAAGGAATTTGACCTATTGAAGTAAGCTGTGAATAAGAAGAACATGTTTTTGCTAAAAGATATGGATCAAGATTATGCACACATGGTGACTGCATCTAAAGTTCCCATGCTTAAACATGGTGAGTATGAGATATGGAGGATGAGGATTGAACAATATATCTAGATGATAGATTATGCACTGTGGGAAGTCATATAGAATGGTGCAACCTTGCCAAAAACAAAAATTGTGGAAGGAGTTATGACAGAGTTACCTATTACAAATGCTGAAGAAAAGGCTCAGAGAAGATTAGAGGTGAAAGCTAGAAGTACTTTAATGATAGGCATTCCAAATGAACATCAGTTAAAGTTTAACTTTATAAAAGATGCTAAGAAGTTGCTGGAAGCTGTTGAAAAGAGATTTGGTGGGAATGCAGCTACAAGAAAGACTCAAAGGAATCTCTTATAGCAGCAATATGAAAACTTCACTACTCCAAGCTCAGAGATGCTTGATGAAACTTTTGATAGGCTTCAAAAGCTTGTGAGTCAGTTGGAGCTTTTGGATGAAAAGCTTTCACAATAAGATGTTAATCAAAATTTATTAAGAAGTTTGTCACTTGAGTGGAACACACATGTTGTTGTGTGGAGGAATAAAGCTAATTTGGATACAATGAGCGTGGATGATCTATACAACAACCTCAAGGTGTATGAACCAGAAGTTAAAGAGATGTCTAGCTCAAGTTTAAGCATACAGAACATGGCTTTTGTGTCATCTTTAAATAACAACACTAGCAGCACTAGTGAAGCAGTTAATATTGCTCATGAAGCTTCTACTGCTAGCACTCAACCTAATGATACTTACTCTACAAATATTGATAACTTAAGTAATGCTGTTATTTGTGCATTTTTTGCTAGTCAACTAAATAGTCCTCAACTTGTACATGAGGACTTGCAACAAATTCATCCAGATGACATGGAAGAGATAGATTTACAAAGGGAGGGTGGGTGGGGCGAATAATCCGGCCACCTCGCCACCCCCCCCGACCCGCCCCAGCCACCTTCACCCTCAACCCACCCAACCTCAGGTCCCCCTAGGTGTCCCCCCACCAACATAACCCCCAAGTAGGCGTAGGGGGCGGCGTGGGAGGAGAGTGGTGTTGTCCCGCCCACACCCCTCCCCCCCCCACCCTCCCACCACCACCTCCCCCCCCCCCATCACCCCGCCCTCCTCCCCGACCCCGACCTCCTCCCCCCATCCGCCTCTTGGGGTTGTCCCCATTCATCCAGAAGACAAGTTCAGAGAAAAGATTTGACAAAGGCAACAGTGAGCCCTCGTTAACTCTGAGGGCCCGATGGTTTTTAAAGAATACATGAAGGAGGCTTACTATTAATGGCAATGAGACTATTGGTTTTGATAAGTCCAAAGTGGAGTGCTACAACTGCCACAAGAGAGGACATTTTGCTAGGGAGTATAGAGCTCCAAGAATTCAAGACAACAAGAACAAGGAAAGCTCAAAAAGGTGGAAACATCTAATTCCACAGCTTTAGTGTCATGTGATGGTCTTGGTGGATATGACTGGAGTGATCAGGCAGAGGAAGGGCCTAATTACGCACTAATGGCTTTCTCATCTTTAAGTCCTGACTCAGAGGTATCCAATGATTCTATTTGTTCAAAATCTTGTTTGGAAACTGTTGAACTTCTTAAATCTCAAAATGATCAACTATTAAAAGATTTAAAGAAATACGAGTTAATGGTTCTAGGTTATAAGACAGGTTTAGAGTCAGTGGAAGAAAAACTTGAAGTTTATAAAGCAAATGAGTCTATTTATTTACAAGATATTAAGGGCTTAAAATTTGAAATTCATATAGGAGAAATAACTATTAGAGAGCTTAGGAAGAAGCTTGAAATAGTTCAAAAAGAAAAAGATGGCATTCAACTTAATGTAGATAAATTTGAACATGCATCTAAAAGTTTAAACAAGCTCATAGAGTGTCAGATAGTTGACAATTGCAAGAAAGGTTTAGGCTATGAAAATTATAATGCAGTTCCACCTCCCTACACAGGAAATTTCATGCCTCCAACACCTGACTTGTCTTTTATTGGTTTAGATGAGTTTGTTAATAAGCCTGTAGTTGAGAACTGTAAAGCTATGTTTAGTGAAGAAGAGCCTAAGGTTGTTAGGAAGTATGATGATGCCCCAAGTATTAAAGATTAGGTGTCAGATGATGAGGAAGAGGATGTATCTCAGCCTAAAACTAAAAAGAAAATAGTTAGGCCTAGTATTGTTAAGAAAGAGTTTGTCAAATCTAAACAACAAGAAAAAACTACTAGGAAAACTGTTAAACAAGTTGAGCAACATAGGCAAAACACTCACAGTCCAAGAGGCAATCAAAGAAATTAGAACAATATGATGTCTCAAAAACTAGGAAGCAATTCTGAGATGTTTAATAAGGCGTGTTATGTGTGTGGAAGCTTTGATCATTAGCAGGTTGATTGTAATTACCATCAAAAATAGTTTCAAAATCAAAGGATGGTAAAACCTGTTTGGATCAATGCTCAAAGGATGAATCATCAAAACTTTGCTAAAAAGACTCACCCCTATGCTAAAAAGAACATGGTTCCAAGAGCAGTACTAATGAAGTCTGGTTTAGTATCAATTAATACTGCTAGACAAAATATTTCAAAAAGCAGTAGTATTGGTTAATACTGTTAGACAAGTTAATGTTGCTCACTCAAAAACAACAATGAATGCTGCTAGACCAATGTCATATCTTTCTAAAATAGCACTTTCAACTGTTAAGAGGCTCATTCATAAGAACACAACATTTAAAAATAGTAATATTAATGTGACAACTGTGTTTTGAGCAGGTTAGTCAACCGTTAGCATTGACTTGAGTTTTATTATGTGTTATAATAATTATGTGTTTATGTGATCTTATGTGAGTTCGTTACAAATCCATTGAGCATGATCGTCTTATGTTGATTGAAGTTATGGTTGCTATGGATATTTCATTATGTTCACATTTTAGTGATAATGAAAATGATGGTAAAATTTTATGGGTTTACGTATTTATATGTATATGTATACGTATTTGGGTAATAGGAATTCGCGAGAATAGAATTTTAGTTTAGAAATTTAGTTAGTAGATTCTAGTATTATTAAGTTAGAAAAATAAAGTATGAAGTGAATTTATTTTTAGGTATTTAAAACTAGTTTTATTTAGAAGGATGTCTAAATAAATAAAGGTTTTTATAATAATAACAAAATTAAATGGTTTTTGTGTAAATAATAAATAAAAAAAATAAAGAGATGTTTGTTCGGCCGGATATGGGAGAAAAAGGGGGAAGGAAAAATAATTTTTAGTCCAACTATAACACTAATTAGGTAATTATATAAATATATTTCCCTTCACTATAAATACAAACCCCTCACCCTTATTTTTTTTAAAACCGGTCGAACCAAGGAAGAAAGAAAAAAGAGATTTTTTTTATTCAAGATCAAATTGATGATTTGAGGTTTCAAGAATTAAGGATCAAGGTATGTTTAAAAACTTTAATTGTTTTAACTTTTTTTTAATTCATGTAACAATAAAGTGATGGATAAATTAGGGTTCATAAAAATCTGTAAATTTATAATGTTAATCTTAATTAGAAGTGTTTAGGGTTTAATTAGAATCATATTGATGTATTCGGTTAGAGTTAGAACGCGATAAAATTGAATTTAGGGTTGAGCAGAATTTTGAGTCATCTTGTTCGAATGTTATCTCATGATTGGTAACGAGATTTTTGATGAATCTTATGTCTATTGATAAGTTCAGCGAGTCTAGTTTCCAAAAAATCTGGCCCCGAAAGGTTTTGAGGTCGGAAAGTTAGTCAAATAATTTTCGCAAGAAAAGTTGTCAAATAATTTTCAGGTCAGATTCTGAGTTGTGTTTATGGGGTCAAAAACTATATCAAAACTTTGTTTTAATAAGCGAAACTCATACTGTAGTAAGTTCATGATGTATATGAATTTCGAGAATTTTTGTAGAATTTTCCCAAGTGTCTAAATAGGTCTGGTCAAGTCAAACTTTTGAGTGGTTCGATCAGATCCGAATCTGTGTACTTTGCAAAGACGAATTTTTATAAAATAGTTCCACTTAATATTATTTTTTCTAAAAAATCACAGTAGCTCACAACTCATTGGGGAACTAGGTAGTTCAAGGAAAACCATCAATTAGGTGATTTGGTATTTTATTTGTGGTCATAAAGTAACTACAAATTTCTGTCGAAAACTGAAAAGTTGGAAGTTAAGGGTTAAGACTATATAGAGTATGAAAATGATTTGGGAGATGCATATAAAGGATCATAAACTTAGTGTTAGGTTTAGAGGTCCATCATGTTATTGTTACATTGGCTTAGGCATTTAGCCTAACTAAGTGTAACTTGTGTTTTGTTATGATTAGATTTTGTGCAAGTTCTTGTCAAGTAAGTTGAACATCAGGTGAGTTTCATAGTCCCATTTTATTGTGTTTTCTTGGGATGGAAATGATGCAAAATATGTTTCGAAATGTTTTGTTTCTGTGATTATATGGTTCAAGTTACACATGGACTTTTATGTAGCTATTATATGCTATGTGTTGCATGTTGTATGATGTTGCATTGTTCTTCGCCTACTTTGTGGGCAAGAGGTTTTGCCTACGTGGTGTGGGTATGAACATGTGTGTGCTACGGTACCAAGAGTCTGGGATTTAGGGATAGCATTCCTCTCCATGACTAAATGTTGCATGGTATAGATCAGGGGACACATTCTGTCCTAATTGTGATTGCTTGTTTGGGATGATTGCATGTTAGCATGTATAATAGTCTGTTTAATTATCCTGCCATGTTTTGTTTTTTTGTATAATCACAGTAATTGAATTAAATCTTTTGTATTGGTGTCGTAAAACCTATGACTCTCACCAACCATTGTGTTGACGTTTTAAGCATCATTTTTAGGTGAGCGTTATGATGGTGTTGAAGTAAATAAAAGTGGCTAGAGAGACCATTAGGCTGCATTGGAAATTCCTGTTTGATTTCGTTTCGTATTTTGTTGCATGAATTCTTGAATCTTTTTATTAGGTTTGTGAGACATTATCTTTGTATTGATGAGACCCCTTTTTCATTAATACAAGATGTCGTTCTTTTATTTTCGGTATTGTGATGACACATCGTGTCTTTTATATTAGTTATGCATGTAGTGATTCTCTATTGTTGACACCATTGTGTTGTGATGTTATCCATGATGTTACGCCTCGTGTTTCCGCCTTGGCGGGGTGTGACAACTAATCAAAGGGTTAATACTGTTAGGGGTAAAAAAAATAATACTGCTAGGCCAAAAGCAGTAGTTAATGTTGTTAAGGGAAATAATTTTAATGCTGATAAGGCCTTAGCTTGTTGGGTTTAGAAACCAAAGCATAAAGTTTTAGACCATGTTTCTAAACACAACAGTGCATCAATCATCCTAAAAAAAGTTTGAATATATTAATGCACAAAGGGAGATCCAAGTCAGTGATGGCTTGGGTCCCCAAAAGAAACTGATTTTCTTATCTAATGTGTAGGGCAATCCACAAATGGATTTACAAGATCAAGGAGTGATTGATAGTGGATGCTCAAGGCATATGACAGGGAACATGTCCTATCTTACAGACTATGAAGAGATAGATGGAGGATATGTTACTTTTGGAGGGAACCCGAACGGAGGGAAAATCACAGGAAATGGTACCATTAAAACTGGTAATCTAGATTTTGAAAATGTGTATTTTGTGATGATGAGTATATGATCCCCTCTTTCACTTGTATTTACATACTTTACGAAATCTCGGGAAATACAGCTCATACCACATGTTTACATATATGTTTCCAAATCTTTTACATACTATTCTACATACTTGGTTTACATACTTGATTTTGCAATTCATTACAAACACAATTACATGATTGATTACAACTTGGTTTTCTTACTTTGTCCACATAATCATTTGCAATACATGTTTACGAAATTAGTACATACTCATTTCGAACTCAACAGTCATGATCTATATCACACTATTTTCTACTTAGGAATTAAGTACACAAAGCCTTTACGAATACAAGTAAATTTTTATTGGACACAAGTGTTTTCGGTTATCATCTCCTGTTCATACATAAGTAACATAACCACCATTGCCCAATTATCATGAACTGTCAATTTCTTGACCGGAGGACCGGTTGAGGAAGCGCGAGTGTATAAATAGATCTATTTGGGATTGACATCCCTGTTCGGGTGAGTAGCTCTCACTAGTTTTGGAGGTCCAAAACAACGAATGCATACATGTCGGAACAATTTGGATGTTTACGGGTTTGAACATCTACACGGGCACATTTAGTGCATTAAATTGCATACATATATGTCGAGCTTCAGTGTCATGAGCTTAGCGTAACAGTAGATATTAATTATGTGGTACTGTATTTGTTATAGTAGACCCATACATTTTGGAAAATCAACGATTTCACTGTCCATACTACTTATTAAACATTACTAATTTCTGAACACTTTTCATTATATTGCGGCGAAGCAATAAACACTAAACTCTTTCGGTTCTACATTTACTCTTACATTTTTGGCGATTATTATAAGGATTGAAATGGTCATACATACTTTATAAATCTTTGGATTCTCAACATTTATATTTATACTTACAAAACTCTATGAACTCACCAACTTTAATGTTGACACTTTTAAGCATGTTTTTCTCAGGTGAATTAGATGCTTTGCCTACTTGATATGCATTGGAGTCTACTACATTCAAATGATCAAATCTCGTTGTATTGTTTTCAAGCTTTTCATTGTGATGCAATTATGGGACAAATGTTATATCAATTTCAAGAAAATCAACGAGAAAAACTTTTCAAACGACAACATTTAGAGGTCGTTCATTTTATCTTGGCTGTTGTAAATATGAAGTAACAGCCCCTGACATATTTTCCGCTGCGACACATTTTTGGGGGTGTTACAACTTAATCAAAGAGCAAGTAGAGAAATGGAGTCAGTTAGAGCGGGGGTTACTTTGTCAATACGGCGTATCAACTAGCATACATCTTCACTAAAGCCCGTATGCTAAAAGAATTGAATTTTGACGAAAAAAAAAAAACAAGCTTGGAATGCGAAGTTTACGCCCGAGACAATGAATAGTTTGCAAGATGAAGCTGAAGAATAGTGGTGGTACATAAACTGATATTGATTGAATCCCTTTACTATATATAAATATAAACAAATATATAAATATATAATAATGAGAATCAGAAAATCTCAATTATAGTAAACCGGGAGTATGATTCCCGGGTCGTTATCCCCAACGAGGAATGCAATTGAAAGTCGAGAGTCGTTTTGATAATCGATGCTTGAATAGAACAAGATTATGATTGGTTTTCTAAAACTATGGGAAAAATAATGCAAACACTTAAAAACAATTAAGGCAAAACTATTTTAAACTAAAAACGCAAAACGGGAATCCTAAAAACGCGACTAAAAACTAACTAAGGCAAATGTTAACCCTAAAAATGCAAATTTAGTTTCTAAACCTCTAAAATGACAAAAGAAAATTTTCCAAAAAAGATTTATATTTTTTTGACATTTTTATAATTTTTTATGAATTAAAAACCTATTTAATCAATTAAAATTCTAGAAAATGACAAATTAATTCCTAAAAATTCCAAAAAATGATTTTCTACTTTAGAAAAGTCTAAAATATCATAAAAACTCAGAAAAATATTTTTCACTACTTTTTATAATTAAAAACTATTTCCTAAAATTAATTTAAAAAGCAAAAAATGAAATTTAAAATCTAAAAATGATGAAAAATATTTTAAACTTTGTAAACCTAAATCTATTTATTCTAAATCTAAAAACTATTTTTTTTTGTAATTTTCTGATTAATTAAACTATTTTTAAATGATTTTCTAAAATTTTAGACTTCGAAAAATAATAAAAAGTAACAAATAAAGATGGAAAAATCTAAAAAATTGCACAAAAGTCCTAAAAGTTGTAAGGGTCCTAGGAAAAATAAGCTGGTTAAGCCAACTTATCGAATAAGCCCTAAAAAGCTCAAAATAAGCTACGAAGTGCTTATATGAAAATGGGATAAAACGTGTACAAGTATATAGATTATGCAAAATAAAACGGAAAAGACCCAAGGGCGCTAGTGGTAGTGAGTGTGTTGTGTAAAACGTTTGGTGAGTAGGGGTGAGGTCCCGGGTTCGAGCCTTGCTCACCTGGGACTTCCCCTAACTCCCAAATGTTTTTTAAAAGCCATTTTTTACAACTTTTTAAAGGGCTTATGTAACACCCCCAAAAATCATTTACAACGCAGCGGAATACCAAATGGGGTGCTACTTCGTAATACACACAAAAGATACAGAGAGAACGACCCCTCTAGTGGTCGTTTGAAAAATAACATTTATTGATTCAATAAAAATCTGAATTTAATAATACATTTGTCCCATAATTTGCATCACAATGAAAAGCTTGAATGTAAAGACTCCAATGCACATCAAATAGTCCAAGCATCTAATTCACCTGAGAAAAACATGCTTAAAAGTGTCAACATTAAAGTTGGTGAGTTCAAATTATTTTAAATATGAATGTAATACACTGTATCATCACAGTATTATGTAAAAATCCCAAAGATTTATAAAGAATGCACAACACATTTTATGTCACCATAAGTACCAAATCTTATCCCAAAGATTTTATAAAGAATGCATAACACATTTTATGAACAAAATTGAGTCACTATATAAATTCCGTGACATTGCCCGCACTATATAAATTCCGTGCCCGCACTATACAAATTTCGTGCCATGTTGGGGAGGCCCGAAGGTCCCAACGATATAATCCGACATGTTATAACGTTCGTTCCCAGTGATAGCTAGTCACCCGAACGGAGTTGTCAATCCCGAATAGATCTATTTTATATCATTCACGTGGACATCACGCTATAATGTTCGTTTACCAAGTGATCGCTAATCACCCGAACAGGATCCACACCCAATAGATCTATTTCATAACATCGCGTCACACCCCAAGTGATTACAGTTCATGACGCTGTGACGTAGACTTGTATGTACCCCAAATCTGGGCAGTGATACAAATAATGCGTATATATATATACTCCCGTTACCGGTGTCCCCTCCAAGAACACCCGGGCAGTAATGTAAAAATATGTACTCCCGTTACCGATGTCCCCTCCAAGAACACCCGGGCAGTAAATTTATTGCTATCAGTTCAATCAGCCTAAGCTAATCTTTGTAACAAATCATGTAAATATGAGTTTGTAAATATTCATGTAAATATGAGCTTGTAAATATTCATGTAAACACGTATGTAATCGACCATGTAATTGAATTTGCAAACAATTTAGCAACAAGCAAGTTCTCACCCCAAAAGTTATAAAGCGTATGAAAACAAGTAAAACAGGGGGCTATAAACTCACAAAATCCCTTAAAACAATCACATTGTTATAAGATAACCGAGTAAGTATAAGAATTTGTAGACAAGCATGTATCCCCCTCGCGGGTTATAAAACATTCAAAAGATTGAAAAGCGAGGCTATGAACTCACATTGATTAAAGACCACGATCAATTAATCCAATTAAATCACAACTGAATCTGCAACGATCTCGACCACGACCTATAATTATGTCGTTCGATTATAACACGTAATAAATACGACCAACGATGCGTACATCGTTACCACGAAATCATACATATTTTTATATGTATACATACATATATACATGTGATGAGAAATCCACTTGCGCGTCTTTAAACCTTAACCCTTAGTATATTTTATGTATATATACTATTTTCCGTCCAATATAACTTATCTCTAATATTTAAAGAAAGTTACTATTTTTAGACCTTCCGTTTTTAGAACCAAACAATGATCTTAAAACTATTAATTGAAATAATATATTAACCGACCTTTAGATTTGACCCGCTATATCTTAACTTTTAAAGCAGACAATCCTCGCGGCAAAGTAAAATGTGATTACGAACAACTTTCATGTTTCGCCGGAAGGCTGAAACGGACTCGAAAGTGCTCGAATCGTTTAATTAATAGATATGTCAGATTTAATATATTAAAAATAACTTATTTTCTATTAAAGTGTATATTCCGATTTCGATCCAGTTTATTCGTTATTTGGATTTAAAAGTCCCGTTTTATATCAAAACGTCCGTAAAAATATAATTTGTTATCTTTTGTAAACCAAAGTCTAACTTATCAAAGTCTCGAACTCCGAATCCCACGTTCTATTTTCTGTTTTAAATTATCCGAAATAAAGAGGCGCCAAAGTCCGTTTTTAGTTCAATTCTCGTCTAAGCTATATCTAATATGTGCTTGTAACTTTCATAATAATCCCGTTTTAACATTTAATCCCATGTTTTTCTTAACCCGCGCAAGTTTCATCATGATTTCATCACATATAACCAAATTAATATTATAAATGAAATATTTAAACACTTTGTGGCGCAAAACCAACTCACCCTACGGCTGTTTAGACCAAACGCACCCTTGTGCGGTTTTGTCCAACCAAACGGACCCTAGCCGATGTAAAACCCAACGCCCCCTTTATGGTGGCTGTCAAACCCGACAAACAAACACCCCCGGCTGTCCCGAGCCTAGCCCGACACCCCGGCTGTCCCACAGCCTATACCCGACACACTCCTATGTGGGTGGTTGTCCCCGGCCATCCCGGCTGTCCCCGCAGCCGTTCCCGCAGCCAAACCAACCCAAAACCCAAACCCCTTTTTCTGTTATAACCAATAAAACAAACACATCCTACTCGGCTTAAACCCAAAACCAAACACACCCGTGTGTTGCCTGCTGTCCCAAACACCCCTGGGGTGGCTGTTGTGGTGGTGGCGTCGCGGCTGTAGAGGGGCGCAGCGGGGGTGACGATGGTGGTGGTTTCGGTGTGGTGATGGTGATGATATGATTTCGGTGGTGTGGTGTTAGTGTTGATGGCAGCGGCGGGGTGATGATGATAAAAATGGGGGTGAGGTGGCGGTGGTGTTATGGTGGCGGAGATAGGGTGGCCGGCTGTTTTCGCAGCCCAAACCCGACACGAACCAACAAACAAACACCCCTTGGTTGCTATTAAACCCACGCACCGGTGGGGCCTTTTGGAATCGTGGTGATGATGAGGGGGGGGGGGGGGGGGGGGGGGGGGGGGGGGGGGGGGGGGGGGGGGGGGGGGGGGGGTGGGGGGGGGGGGGGGGGGGGGGGGGGGGGGGGGGGGGGGGGGGGGGGGGGGGGGGGGGGGGGGGGGGGGGGGGGGGGGGGGGGGGACAGTGTGGTTTCGGTGGTGAGTGTGGTGGTGGAGAAACGCGAGTGGAGCGCGTGGTCGGCTGATCGGGTCGATCGGAGCATGGGGAGGGTTTTTGGTTTTGGTCGGACCACTCGCCGGAAAAGTTTTCCGGTGGTGGCGCGGCGGCGGCCGTGGTGGGAGGTGGTGGCCGGATATTTTGGAGAAGAGAGAGGAGAGTGGTGGTGTGTGTGTTATATAAGAGAGTGAAATGAAAAGATATATATATATTAAAACTTTAAAATCCAAATGGCAAGTTAAAATAGTTTAGGGTCTAAAGTGTAACGTTTTTTAATTATAGTTTTGATAAAAACGTCGGGACTCGTTTGAATACTAACGGACGATTCGAATCTCGAACATTTCGCCATGTTTTCAAATTATTTTTCTAGATAAAAATGAGTATTCACTCGCTAATTTCGTAAATGTTTTATAGAATATTATTTAAAACGATTATTATTCATGTTATATATTTTCCCGACACACTTTATCCGTATAAAATGAATTTTAACTTCAAATAATTGGTTTTTAACCAACGTATTTCGATTACATGATACTTAATTTATTAAATACTTTTAACTTAATAAATTATGATGATTAAATACAAATTTAATTATTTTAGGTCGGTACGCGTTGTGTTCAAAATATTTGCGAGGGCATTTCAGTCACTTTCTGACGTTTTCAGGTCTCGTCAAAACTGCACAAGTTTCAGGAATGTCGTTACATTAAATTGCTTTTGAGTCCGAGTTGTGAAAACGTGATTTGGATGGTCGTTCTTATAAGTCAAGCCAGACCCGAAAAGTCACAGGGTAAGATAGTTATCTAAAGTTCCAAAAAAAAAACCGAAATTATCCGCGGATGTTACAATATAATTAATACAAAGTCTAATCAAACCAACCAAGGTAAACTAACCACGTTAACAAACGATACCAAAAATCGAATGATTACAAGAGTATAGGAATTACACGGTGTCTTCTATGGAATTAGTTTTGATGCTTGACCTTGGCTGCTCTTCGTCTCTTCAGAAAATCGACTTTTATGTTTATGGTATAGAGAATATGATTTTTGCACACTAAAAACTTGTTTTTGAGTCCTCTATTTATAGTCTCTGAAAATAGGTGGATATGCCGTATTGAGTATGGTCAATACGGCGTATAGGGGTGAATTCCATTAGAAGAGAGCGCACAAACGTTCACAATCATATTTAGAAATAACTTTTATCAATTATACTTAATGCAGGATCTTTGATTGTTTGACCAGCTGGATACGGCGTATGTATTAAGCAGGATACGCCGTATTGGGTATTGAACGTACGCGTTTTCTTGTGAAGTCCAGGCGCAGATACGCCGTATCTTCTTTCATGGATACGGCGTATGTAGTCAGAAATAAGTAATCTTCAAATATCATCATTTAAGCTCCAAAATGTGCGCCTTTTAGCTTGTCTTCACAATGTACTCCATAATTACTGCAATTAACAACTTTAAGCAATTAAGTAACAATTCTTGCAATAATTATATAAAAGTGGGTAATTTATTTGGGATAAATGATGCTATAAAAGTAACGTTATTTGATGTCATCAAATATCCCCCCACTTGAATCCTATTTGTCCTCAAGTAGACTCTAGAAATTTATTGAAAATGTATCCTATAACCGAGTTAAGATTTTCATTTTAACCTTCATTTTCATTAAATCGACTTGTAAAAACTCAGACCTTACAAAATATGGGAATGAAACACGCAGATCACTTAACCAATCTAGTGTGTAACATTTAATAGATACGCTCAATTGCTCGGTCATGATTAGTTTTCTATTGTATGCTTAGAAAGGATACACATCTCCACCACTAAAGCTAAGGAGTAACAAGTTTAAAAAGGTAAACTGGCTTTATTTTAAAGGCTTATAAGGGTTGATCATTCTAACAATCTTTCACCAAAAGTACCACACCAACAAGGCAGTTGAATCATACATACATGGCCGTAACGACGGAATAGACATGTGCGATTCGATCACATCCTCATTCGATTTTAACCAAGGGTTAGGATGAAGAATGATATAGGGTATGGATCTTCTAACTTTTACCAAAAGTAATAAACCAACAAGGCAGCTGAATCACGCATACATGGCCGTAACGACAGAAACGACATTGTCATACTCGATATCAGAATCCTTTTTCGAGTAAACCCAAGTGTTAATATGTAAGAAAGGGAAATTAAATGTTGTTAATTAAAATTCCACAAAACAAATAGATTAAGCCAGAAAAAATAAGTTATAAAGTTTTCTAGTAACTTTCCCGACCGTTCCATGATAAAGACTCAGAAATATATACAAACGTCTTGATCATATAGTGACAAATACAACCTAAGTTGGCGTTCCTATAACGGTCAACTTCTCAATCATCCCTACTTATACATACTTTTACAAAAACAGATGGGTGATATCGACCACTTTATACAAAAACTATACATCGTTGATTTTTACAACGTATCAACGAATAATCAGTTCTCCAAGTAATTAATGGTTAAGGCTCAATGAATCGACAATCTCATTCTTTCCTTCATTTCGATGCGATTCTATTTTTCCATTTTTATTAAAACAAAACAAATACGAATCTCGTGTAATTCACCGTCTTCACCATCATAATTCATCCAGTCGAATAATTTTTCTTTAAACACTTCATCTTCGGACATGAAACATAATTGCGAAAGTAGCAAAATACACGAGCTACATACTTTTACATTCCCATTGCATTGTGCAATTTCCCGACCTAACCAGAGATAGAAAATTTACTTTGACACAGGAACTACAAAACTTTACACAAAAGCAACTAGCAAATTTGATTAAAAAAGGGCTTAATCTACAGGGTATGTTAAAGGTGTGAAGGTGTAATAAACTAAACATTTGGTGTGAAAAGACAGGAAGGCTCAACAAGGTTTTTCTAGGGGAAAAAAAATCTTACTCATAAAGTGAGAGTAAGCAATGGTTATACTGGTTAACAACCAGTGTGGTTAGTTATAACATAACATATAGGCTTTTTGTTGTATTCCTAGAAATTTACTTTTTCTCTCACTTTCTCTCTCTATATTTGGCTAATCCATCTATCCTCCATTGTGTTATGATTTCTAATATCATACACACTACATCACCGGCACACTAATAATTTTTGTGGAATTTTTAGTAAACGTTTGGAAATGGAATAGGCTTAATTCTTACAATTTGGTATTAAGGGTTATAGTGTGCGAGGTCATGTAACTAGTAATTTTTTGCAAAAGTTATGCTAATTTTTTTTTAATTTGGCATAATTTATGCAAATAGCATATTATTTGTAAAAGAAAGGACAAGTAGGCGTTCTAATTCTCCATCCCCCCACTTAAATTATACAACGTCCTCGTTGTATAGATAAAACAATTAAAGAAAATGGGAAATAAAATTATAACGAGGAACTCCCCTGATATGTTGCTCGGGATGATTCTCCAATTTGAGTTCTTGAGCAAAAAGTATGTTGATGAGGCGTCGTGCTCGTACGAGTTCAACACACGTCTTTTTCAGAGTATACCATATCGTTAATTTCTTTACAGCAAGGTCATGCATAAAAGTTTAGAAGACAAAAGTGCAATTCCTATCTCGGTTATACAATGGTTACAATGTAGGAAAACAAATAAACACACTGTACAGGTAGTCAATACACCGTATTCCAAACCCAAGGATACGCCGTATTGCATCCTGTAAAAACAAATGTTTTAAAGTTTTACAAAAATTAAATGCATAAATTAAAGACTGATAACGTCAAGACATGTTCGATACGGTGTATCCATAGAGGTTTGATACGCCGTATTGAGTGTCCGGGAAGACAGACTCAATCAAACAATTAAAATTACAATTTTCAAACAATTAAAAACAACCGGATTGTCTCCCGGTAAGCACTTTTCTTTCAGCTAGTCTTTAAGTTAGACTTTTTCTTTTCTTCATTCCTATTTGATGCGCTTCACGAACCATCCGCGAAACTTCTTATTGAAGAGGTCATGGTAAATGCTAGATATGCTTCCATGAGTTTTTTCCCAAGCGTTATAGTTGCCTGGACTGAGGGTGATGAATTCTTCATTAACCCCTATCAAGTATCGGATGATCGTAAATTCTTCAAATTTGCATAGTTCATTTGGGTTCCCAAAGTTGACTTCGGCATGGACTGGTATTTGAGGGAAATGCTGATTGCTTTCTTCAAAATTGTAGATTTCATTCCCTTCTTGTGTATCCAAATAGGGCTTAAAGAATGAGTCGGAACAGGATTTTCTTTTGCTCTTCTTGTAGGGTTCATCACATTCGTCTTTACTTGGTTCAGTGTTGCTTATCGACCCTTTAGTATTATATTCATTTACATAAAAATTACATAGACCATTCTTAGTGTTTTCATCCATGGTTTTTGAATTTGGATCCCAACCATTCTAGAAATTCAAGACAATCTGTCCCGTTGTCCAAGTCATATGGGATTTTACTATAGCAAGTATGGGATAATGGATAATATTTATGAAAAACATTCTTACTCAATTCTTTCCAGGTAGTGATTGTATCTTTTATTTCAATATCCCACCATTCACTTGCACGTCCATTAAGTGAAATTGGAAATACGTGCAACCGAAGTTGATCTTTATCGGCATTATGGTTTTTAATCCATTCTGATATTTCTAGTACTTTTGCAATGTGGTTGACAACGTCGGC
>BQNB010068833.1:0-17379 GCA_026074375.1 Tanacetum coccineum
CAGTAAATATAGGATGAGAGTAATGATGTAATCATAGGTTTATGCAGGTTAACAAAAGAATTACAAATTTTAAATATTGCACATTTTATTTTTCACAAATACTTAAAAAAATTCGAATTTTTACATTATTGGAGACGCGACGCCGTCGGGTGTTAATCCTAACGCCGTCTCCAGGGTCTGTAAAAATTTCTTCTTCGTTTTTATGAGAAATTTCCTGTACGCAATTTTATTAGTTAAATCTGAAGAAAGCACTGCATAAAAGCCTAGAATTAATCATTACAATCATATGACTTGAAACTAACGCGAATTAATCTAAACAATTTATTTTAAATGTTTGAATTTGGTTCTAAAAAACCGGATATATTCCCCTACACTTATTTTGTTGCAAAATACCTTTGATTGTGAATAAGACGAAGTTATAAACAAACAAAGCATGATTACAAAATTGATTCAAACATAATAAAACAAACAATAAAGAATTAAACAAGACACTCCTAAATGCGGCAAAGTAAATATTGGGTTGCCTCCCAAAAAACGCTTTTCTTTATTTACGAAGTTTTATTAGATGACTCGAAGTCCTACCTTTACGTGACTTCTCCGTCATCACCTCTCATTTTTTTATTCTGGCCTAAGAGCAGGGCGCTCATTTTTGAACGTTTTTACTTATTCGACTCGGTAACTACATCTCCTTTTCCTTGTGAAGTTTTATCTTTTCCTCCCATTCCCAGACTAGCCTATTCACAGTCATAGTGGGGGCTATAGGTTTTATATCGTTCTTAATCCCTTTCTCGCCTTTACAAATGGATTTAGGTTTCCTATGGAAGCTTATCTTACTCTTTCCAGATCTTAGAGTTATGGTGCCTGATGCGTTAGTCGTAGGACTTCAACAAGAAGTTTTACAACTCCCTAGGCAGAGTACCTAACCGTTGTAGTGTAGTATAGGCAAGACTCAGGGGTTGTTATCGTTCTCTAGGGGAATAGGTTGGGAAAGCTTGATTATGGTCTAACAGTCTTCTAGGGGTTGAGAGAAGATTATTTTTGTGTTTTATATTTTATAAAAAGCAGGTAAATCTATGGTTTGAGAGGTTGGTTTGTTTAACTAATATCTAAACTAATTATAATCTAAATTACTGGTGATAACTTTATGATAAAATAATGTATTTACTTAATCATGCACTACTTATCAGGTTGCTTCTCCTAATCATGTTGCCTTGTCACACTCGTGATGATCTGTGTAAGTATTTCCTAATTTCCTAAGTCATGAACGAATTACACAAACCCGCCATCTATTTAATATTTCGTTAAGGCAACACACAAGTAAGGTAGTATGGAGACTATTACAAGGCCCCTAAGAGTATATTAAATGCATGCGAAATACCTTAAGAGGGATCAACCATATTAAGGGTAAGGTAGTATGAAGACTGTTACCGATGGTATCCTTTCTACACTTCTATGGTTTCCCTAGCGATCTTTGTCAATTTATTATATTATGAGGCTAGTTTTTTAAGACTAAGCGCACATCATTAAGCAAGAGCAACAAGTTTAATAGGATCTACAATCGACTTTCAGGCAATCAAAGTAATACAAAGGAGGGTTTAGCCTAGCATGTTAAAGATAAAGCAAGAACATACATCAATCAAACAACACATAGACATATTGAATGATTAATGATAAACAATCTTAGTTGATTAAAACATGGTTTGAAGGTAGTTACAATAGGGTTTCGTGGCCCTAAAAATGACCTTAAAAGCTGCTATAAAGACTAGGGTTCGCCTCCCAAAAGTTATATAAAGTTACACACTTAAAACCCTAAAATCAGTTTTGTATTTATAGGAAAATCATTGAGACGGCGTCGCTTTGAAGTCCTGATGTCATCGCATCGAGGTTGTGATTCTAGAATCCTATTTAAGACGGGCCACGTCTAACGCCGCGTCGCTAGATCGCTGACGCCGTCACGGATAGATCACGAAGACATCGCTTTATGCCCGCGGACGCTCGTCTCCCTGTGCTATTATGAACAGATTCTTATGAGATTTGATGTAGGTCTGTAGTCTTGTCTGTTTCTTCTCCAAATGAGCCCAAGGCCCAAATCATGTGTATTTCCTCTAAATGCCATCCAAGTGCTAAAAATACAAAAACAAACGATTAAGCACATCATCTGGGCATATTTGGATGATTTAGGGAGTTAAATGACCCCGAAAAGTGTATAAATGACACCTCATCAAATACCCCTACACTTAGGATTTGCTTGTCCTCAAGAAAATAGGCTTTTCTACCTAGACAATAGCAATATTGGGGTCATTTAACCTACTCTTTAAAAGAAGTTTACAACACAACCTTCTAAACCTCGTAATTAAAAGCACGGAAAGTATATACTAGCACCTCAAATAAATGTTTGGGATTCTCTCTTTTACTCGGGTGTATAATAAATTATAACAACTATGGGAAACGGAAAATAAACACTCATTACCTGTTATATCATATAAATTACCATAGGCTAGGTAAAGGATCAAACCTCCACCACTAGGCGCAAACATTATTCATTACTATCTAAGAGGTCTTTTAAACGGTTGTTGGGTGTAGGTGTAAGATAACACAAATGGAAACGAAAACGGATGGGATACATTTGGGTGGCTTTTGGGTAAATTTGGAATGGAAGGGTTAGCTAATTATTTATACGAATACACGCTGATTTGGTTACTAAGCCAAGAACTCGGACAAAGATATACAAACTCTACATCAATCTCTTTTTTTATAAACAATAATACATCACTTGGGGCTTATAGATGCACCCCTACACTTGAACTTTTACATACTTTACAAACGAACTATTCTATGACCCGAATTGAGGTGGATCAACATAACATGGAGATCATTTGACAAACATATAGGGGTATTGACTTAACTTTTCTTCCCCATTCTTCAGCGAAATAAATACTACCATGAATCCCCATCGTCCCAAAACTGTATTTAGAAGGATAAGGACTTAGCAACCGTGTACTGTAACACCCCCAAAATCACAACAACGCAGCCGAATACCACTTGGGGTACTACTTCATAGTCCATACACACAAGTCACAGAAAACGACCTCAAAAGAGAAGTTTAAAATAAATTTCTCATTCGATATATTAAAATCAGAGTTTACAAAGGGTCTCAATTATAATGCAATAGAAAACATTTTGTTTAAAACGTTTGTCGAATGGTACTCAAGTTATTAAGCCTTCAAAAATATATCCGCGCGACTCAAATGCTCCCAATTCTCCATTAGCAAAATAATTACCTGAGAAAATACATGCTAAAACGTCAACAATAATGTTGGTGAATTAATAGGTTTAAGTAAAAGCAGTGTTGAAATTATATAAGTAATATCTCAGTAAAAGCAGTGTTGAATAAAATGGGTATTTGTTGAAGCGTAGATTAATTATGGTGGTTCCGCGTATGCCTAAACGTAATTTAAATTGCGAAACGTAAACGTTTTACGTAACCAATAAAAATAAAATATAAAAAAAATTACTTTTGTAAAAAAAAGAAAAAAAATAATGCTTGCTTGACGAAAACTTTAATTTGTTTGGTGCCTGTTTACGTTAAATGAAAATTTTTAGTTTACGCGATTTAACTATATAATAGGAATTAAAAGTAAACGCGTACAAGACGAAAACAAAAAAAATTAATGAAATAATTGACGTCGTAAAATGACCTGAAAACATGAAATGTTACAGTCGATCCCTCTTAAGAGAGTTTCGTCCCGAAACTCGGTGGTATTCTGTGATATGGTGTCGAGAAAAGGTAACATTACTTGCAATAAATATATACGCACACAAAATCTTAATTTGCGGAAATATGAGTAGAAAAATTGATTTCGACAAAATTTAAGGTGAATACTCTCAGCATGGCATGGTCCTTCCTAAATGCATAGGTGATCAGTCTATGCACCAAATATACATAGGTGATCAGACTATGTATATTTGAGGGCTAATGATGCAATGCTTATTTTCGTCAAAATAGTGTGATGTATGAAATGGTATCAAATAGTTTTATAACTTAATGAAATAGTTAACAAAGTGAACGTGAAGTAGCTCATAGGGTGACAACAAAATGGTTTATAAGACGATAGTAAAATGGTTTATGATACAGTTGCAAAATGGTTCATATGATGATTTCAAAAATGCTTATAAGCTATTAACCAAATGGTTTATAAGATGACATCAGGGTTGTTTATAAAACAATAGATCGTAGCAAGTATAAAGAATATCTGAACGAACGCAGAAGTAGTTAAAGAAAATGAACGTAAAGAATCATTCAATCAACAAAATGGACGTAAAGAGTCATGTTCTAAAGGTAGGTGCTCCAAGTTAACACGTATGAGGTGACAAAAGAAAATGAACGTAAAGAATTATTCAATCAACAAAATGGACATAAAGAGTCGTGTTCTAAAGGTAGGGTGCTCAAGGTGGACACGTTATGTGGTTACATGTTGATTGTCGTTATCAACTGGAAGGACTTCAAAACGATGATTACAAAACAACATATGCTGATTCAAAAGCATTAGTGAGGGTTCAAACTCGGATGTCGAATTGGTAAAATAACTAGTGGATATTTACACACTAAGTCGAATTTCGATATCATCAAAGGGAATATAGAAAAGTCGCGGTAAATATCGAAGTTTAATCGTAGAGATCAAGAAGAAATTAGCCTATGATATGTATCAGTTATTGGCGTTGGAATAGGAGTAAATAAGAAATCAGGAAGTACGCGAAAATCAGAGTGATCAATATTTATATAATTGACCGATATAAGGTAAATAGTAAGACGTCATAAGATAGACGTAAGAGAGTGAAATCATAGTCTAGTATTAAATATTCATTATCAATGTAATAGTTAGTAGAGATGCAAAACAGAGCTTATATAGGATCAGAGAGCATGCGCGCGCGGATATCGAATAAAACAAGGAGAGACTCTAAATTTTGAAAAACATGGTCATAGGCTATGTTTTGAAAATGACTCAGTTCTCTATGAACCTAGTTCTGATACCAATCTGTAACACCCCCAAAATCACAACAACGCAGCGGAATACAACTTGGGGTACTACTTCATAGTCCATACGCACAAGTCACAGAAAACGACCTCAAAAGAGACGTTTAAAATAAATTTCTCATTCGATATATTAAAATCAGAGTTTACAAAGGGTCCCAATTATAATGCAATAGAAAACATTTTGTTTAAAACGTTTGTCGAATGGTACTCAAGTTATTAAGCCTTCAAAAATATATCCGCGCGACTCAAATGCTCCCAATTCTCCATTAGCAAAATAATGACCTGAGAAAATACATACTAAAACATCAACAATAATGTTGGTGAATTCATAGGTTTAAGTAAAAGCAGTGTTGAAATTATTTAAGTAATATCTCAGTAAGAAAAGTAGCGTTACAACATTTAAAAGTATCAGTTCTGAAATCGCGGTAGTGATTCAATAAATCAAGAAATGTTAATGTAATCAAATAGTTTAGTGATGGACCACAAGGTTTAAGTAACAGCAGACTAAGTACGTAATCCGAAGTCCAAAAACATGTATTATAGACAAGGGAATCAGATTCACCAAGTCTAAATATAAAACAAGTATTATTGCACTAAACTCATGACATCGAAGCCGTATTCGTAATTATAAGGGAATTGCACCCGAGTTCGTAATTATAAGGGATTTGCACCAGTATTCGTAATTATAAGGGATTTGCACCCGAGTTCGTGGCTCTTAGGCAATAGCATTCAGGCAATAATCTGGATAGCATACAGTTGAAAACACTTTTGTCCATAGTAAAACAATCATGTCCAAAATTCACAGTTTCAAATATAGGTATTCAACGATCTCCAATCATGTAGTAAACAAATCAAGCTTTAGTAAAATAGTCATGTAACGCTTACGTATAGAAATCAATAGGTTTGTGTAGTAAAACGAGCACGTATTCTCACCCCGAAAACAGTTTATGAAAACCATTAAAAGAGAAAAGGTGGGGCTATGAACTCACCTCAGGAAATGAACGGATAGTGAACATCGAATGAGTTAACACGTCACGTAGACCGAGTGCGACCTAATTGAATATAGGTCGTATAAGTATAATGTAATTATAATAAATACTACATCACAAGTTATAATGTTACACCACCAACTAATATTTTTTGTTTAATTTATAAGTCGAAACGATATTTAAATCGTACTTGCTAAATAATATCCATGTATTTGTATTTGTAAAATAGTATACCTGTCCAATAATTTAATTATTCGCCAAAACACTTGATTTAATGTTTTTATTACTTACATAATGTTACCGTATAAATAGTTCGATCGTCGTGTAAAATAATATTTATAATGTTAAAACTTGTATAGATATTATATAAGTGATTCCAAAATGTTTCGTAAATTTTTATAAAAAAACGAACCAACACTATTCATGTCAGGAAATAGTGTCTAGTTTACAAACTATACATCCGAAAATTATGAAAATCGGCAGGTTTATGTAAAATGTCGTTCCGAACAACTTTGTAGTTTTACACTTCGACTCAATCGGACCCGAAGGCCCTCGAAAATGAGCTTCAGCAGCTGCTGAAACGTGCATGGTTTCACAGCTTTTATATATATTATGTCGAATCTTTGAAACGTCGCATCTTACTCGTTTTAACTCCGATTTTAGTGATTCTTTCGAGCACGTCTTCGTAATTAAAAGTTCTATTTAACTAAAATATTTTCTATCAGCCCACTGTTATGAACAGTAGTCAGTTTTTATAAAAATACTTTTTATCGTAAACTTGCGATTAGCGTAACTTCTTCGTTATAACTCGGATTTTCGAGTTCTTTATATGCTTACGATCCTTGTGACATGTAGTATTTTAATAAAATATAAAATAAATGTTTTATTTTCGAGTTTAAAACAGTAGATATTTATAAAAGTTTATAAAAATTGTTTTTATAAGTTTTTAACTTAAATAAAATACTACAAGTCCTCTATTATGATTAATACACTAACTTGTGTATATTTATAGTCCTCTAATATGTGTCCCTCAAATATAGTCCAAGTTTGTCCAAGAATAATGTCCTTTATGTAAACAGATGCAGAAGATGGGTAAACACACCTACTCTAAGTCTAATATTACTAAAGTCAAAGTCAACTACTCAAAGTCAAGAGTTAAGAGTAAGAGAGGATTGAAGGTTTTCTCTTTAGACAAAGACGACAATTGTTCAAAGTCAACTACACACGTTGTTTTCAAAGAAATCTTATGTCGTATTTAAATAGGTAGCATTGTTTTGTATATACAACATATTCATTATGTTTTGTATAAAATCGACAAGTTAGTTTTGTGGCAGTTTTGTATTTGTGATGTTTTGCACTTTTCAATTTTTATTTACGTCCACTTCGTATTATCCATATTATTATGAAACTGACCCGCCCATCGAGCGGGTTATGTAACTAGTTCATAATTATAAGGGAATTGCACCCGAGTTCGTAATTATAAGGGAATTGCACCAGTATTCGTAATTATAAGGGATATGCACCCGAGTTCGTGGCTCTTAGGCAATAGCATTCAGGCAATAATCTGGATAGCATACAGTTGAAAACACTTTTGTCCATAGTAAAACAATCATGTCCAAAATTCACAGTTTCAAATATAGGTATTCAACGATCTCCAATCATGTAGTAAACAAATCAAGCTTTAGTAAAATAGTCATGTAACGCTTACGTATAGAAATCAATAGGTTTGTATAGTAAAACGAGCACGTATTCTCACCCCGAAAATAGTTTATGAAAACCATTAAAAGAGAAAAGGTGGGGCTATGAACTCACCTCAGGAAATGAACGGATAGTGAACATCGAATGAGTTAACACGTCACGTAGACCGAGTGCGACCTAATTGAATATAGGTCGTATAAGTATAATGTAATTATAATAAATACTACATCACAAGTTATAATGTTACACCACCAACTAATACTTTTTGTTTAATTTATAAGTCGAAACGATATTTAAATCGTACTTGCTAAATAATATCCATGTATTTGTATTTGTAAAATAGTATACCTGTCCAATAATTTAATTATTCGCCAAAACACTTGATTTAATGTTTTTATTACTTACATAATGTTACCGTATAAATAGTTCGATCGTCGTGTAAAATAATATTTATAATGTTAAAACTTGTATAGATATTATATAAGTGATTCCAAAATGTTTCGTAATTTTTTATAAAAAAAACGAACCAACACTATTCATGTCAGAAAATAGTGTCTAGTTTACAAACTATACATCCAAAAATTATGAAAATCGGCAGGTTTATGTAAAATGTCGTTCCGAACAACTTTGTAGTTTTACACTTCGACTCAATCGGACCCGAAGGCCCTCGAAAATGAGCTTCAGCAGCTGCTGAAACGTGCATGGTTTCACAGCTTTTATATATATTATGTCGAATCTTTGAAACGTCGCATCTTACTCGTTTTAACTCCGATTTTAAGTATTCTTCGAGTGTCACGTCTTCGTAATTAAAAGTTCTATTTAACTAAAATATTTTCTATCAGCCCACTGTTATGAACAGTAGTCAGTTTTTATAAAATTACTTTTATAAAAATACTTTTTATCGTAAACTTGCGATTAGCGTAACTTCTTCGTTATAACTCGGATTTTCGAGTTCTTTATATGCTTACGATCCTTGTGACATGTAGTATTTTTATAAAATGTAAAATAAACGTTTTATTTTTGAGTTTAAAACAATAGATATTTATAAAAGTTTATAAAAATTGTTTTTATAAGTTTTTAACTTAAATAAAATACTACAAGTCCTCTATTATGATTAATACACTAACTTGTGTATATTTATAGTCCTCTAATATGTGTCCCTCAAATATAGTCCAAGTTTGTCCAAGAATAATGTCCTTTATGTTTATATAACTTTGTAATTAACTTTAAACAAGAAAATTTATCCATGATCTTTATAAGTTAATCCATACTTATAATAGTGTGTCTTTTGTATTTTTAAGCATCATATCACTACATGATACATAGTTTGAATATCATATATGTACACTTTATTTTGTAAGCTCAAGGAAACCAAACCCTAAGTGGTGATTAACAAGATAACTAGTATGTATAATATGTAAATAAAGTATTGACAAGATTGAGTTTAGAAGACCTTAGAAGAATGCAAGATGGTGAAGAACACAAGATTAACCTTAAAGATCAAAACCCAAGCTTCCAAACACCTTAGATAATACCTTAAATATCAACATAGACTACTTGTATGCTTGCAAAATAAAAGATTATGAATTGTTTCTTGAGATTTATAGTTGGGACGTGGGTAAGGAAGCAAAAGAGAGGATTTTATGAAAATTTTACTAAGGAAATGAGAGTGTATTGTATCTTTGCTAGTATACTTGCATATATATCAAATAAGCTAGTCAATATTGCTTATAGAAAGACCAAGACTTAGGAAAACATGGGGAGGGAAACATAGAAGAATAGTGGTCAATGTTTCTAGTTCATGGCTAAGCATTAATCATCCTAGGTTTGTACATGGTACTAGTTAGTTAATTGTGAGCTCATTGTCCCCTTGGGACAATATTTTCATCCGAAAATTTGGAAAGAGAGGGAGTACTAGTTGCATTTTGATATCTTGATATTTATCTAGTATTTCATGAAGCTTTTTTTATGTAGTTTTAATCATAAAGTGCACACTTGTAAATGGTATGTCTTGGTTTAATTCTTTTATGAGAAAATTGGCTAGCATGATAACATGGGTAAAGTTTATAAAACTTTGAGTATTGGGAATAAAATGGGTATTTGTTGAAGCGTAGATTAATTATGGTGGCTCCGCGTATGCCTAAACGTAATTTAAATTGCGAAACGTAATTTAAATTGCGAAACGTAAACGTTTTACGTAACCAATGAAAATAAAATATAAAAAAAATAATTACTTTCGTAAAAAAAGAAAAAATAATAATGCTTGCTTGACGAAAACTTTAATTTGTTTGGTGCCTGTTTACGTTAAATGAAAATTTTTAGTTTACGCGATTTAACTATATAATAGGAATTAAAAGTAAACGCGTACGAGACAAAAACAAAAAAAGTTAATGAAATAATTGATGTCGTAAAATGACCTGAAAACACGAAATGTTACAGTCGATCCCTCTTAAGAGAGTTTCGTCCCGAAACTCGGTGGTACCCTGTGATATGGTGTCAAGATAAGGTAACAATACTTGCAATAATTATATGCGCACACAAAATCTTAATTTGTGGAAATATGAATAGAAAATTGATTTCGAAAATATTTAAGGTGACTGCTCTCAGCATGACATGGTCCTTTCTGAATGCATAGGTGATCAGTTTTTGCACCAAATATACTTAGGTGATCAGACTATGTATATTTGAGGCTAACGATGCAATGCTCATTTTCGTCAAAATAGTGTGATGTATGAAATGGTATCAAATAGTTTTATAACGTAATGAAATAATCAATAAAGTGAACGTGAAGTAACTCATAGGGTGCCAACAAAATGATAGTAAAATGATTTATGATACAGTAGCAAAATGGTTCATATGATGATTTTAAAATGTTTATAAGGTATTAGCCAAATAGTTTGTAAAGCAACAAGACAGTTCTTGAGATGAAAACGAAATAGTATATAAGATGACAATAATTTAGTTTATTGAAAATCAGCAAGATAGTTTATGAGCTAACAGAAAAATGGTTTATAGGTTGGCATCGAGATTGTTTGTAAAGTGATAGGTCATAGCAAGTATAAAGAATATCCGAACAAACGCAGAAGCAGTCAAAGAAAATGAACGTAAAGAATTATTCAATCAACAAAATGGACATAAAGAGTCGTGTTCTAAAGGTAGGTGCTCCAAGGTGACACGTATAAGGTGACAAGTTGATTGTCGTTATCAACTGGAAGACTTCAAAACGATGGATTACGAAACAACATATGCGATTCAAAAGCATAAGGAGAGGGTTCCAACTCGGAGTCGAATGGTAAAATAACTAGTGGAATTTACAAACTAAGTCGAATTTCGATATCATCAAAAGGGAATAAAGTAAAGTCGCGTAAATGATCGAAGTTAATCGTAAGAGATCAAGAAGAAATTAGCCCATATGCATAGGTATCCTTACATAATACTAGTATCAACGCTCAAGGGAGTAAATGAGAAATCAGGAAGTACACAAAAATCAGAGTGATCAATATTTATATAACAGACCGATATAAGGTAAATAGTAAGACGTCATATGATAGACGTAAGAGAGTGAAATATTAGCCTAGTGTTAAATACTCATTATCCATTTAATAGTAGTAAAGAGGAAAAGGAGAGCTTATAAGGATCAGAAAGCATGCGCGCGCGGATATCGGATAAACAAGGAGAGACTCTAAATTTTGAAAAACATGGTCATAGGCTAGGTTTTGAAAACGACCTAGTTCTCTATGAACCTGGCTCTGATACCAATCTGTAAAACCCCCAAAATCACAACAACGCAGCGGAATACAACTTGGGGTACTACTTCATAGTCCATACGCACAAGTCACAGAAAACGACCTCAAAAGAGACGTTTAAAATAAATTTCTCATCATTAAATATATTTTAAAATCAGATTTTACAAGGGTCCAATTATAATGCAATAGAAAACATTGTGTTTAAAACGTTTTTTTTGTCGTATGGTCTCAGTTTTAAGCACTACAAAAATATTATACCGCGCGACTCTCAATGCTCCCAATTCTCCAAATTTGCAAAATAATGACCTGAGATATTACATGTTAATAGTCAACAATATTGTTGGTGATTCAAATAAGTTTCAAGTAATAAGCTGTGTTGAAATATTTTAAGTAATTATATCAGTAAGGAAAAGTAGCGGTTTACAAATTAAATGTATCAGTTCGAATAACTCGCGGTAGTGATTCAATAAGTCAAGAATTGTTAATGTAACCAAATAGTTTATTTGTGGACCACAAGATTTAAATGTAAACAGCAGAACTAATGTAAACGTTTTCCCGCTAGTCCAATGTAGTATTATTGGACTTGGTATCAGATTCAACAAGTCTAAATATAAAACAAGTATTATTTGCACGTATACTCATGACATCGAAGCGTATTCGTAATTATAAGGAATTGCACCCCGGGGGGGGTTCGTAATTATTAAGGGTTTGAAACAGTTATTCAGCTTCAATTATAAGGGATTTATTAATTTTATATAGTTACACCAGTATTCGTAATTATAATGGGATTTTTTCAACCCGTTGTTCGTGGCTCTATAGCAATCATAGCATTCAGGGCAAGAATCTGGCTAGCCTACAGTTTGTAATCCACTTTTGTCAATAGTTTTAAACATATCATGTCATAATTTACAGTTTTAAATTTAGGTATTCAACGATCTTACATAATCATGTAGTAAACCAAATATAAGCTTTATGTAAAATAGTCTTGTAACGCTTACGTTTTAGAAATCAATAGGTTTGTTGGTAGTTAAAACGAGCACGTATTCTCACCCCGAAATCTTTTATGAAAACCCTTAAAACGAGAAAAGGGTGAGGCTATGGACTCACCTCTCAAAGAAATATGATCGGATATTGAACATCGAAATGTGTTAACACGTCAACGTAGACTGAGAGCGGAACTAATTGAATATAGGTCGTATAAGTTGATATATGTAATTATAAAATAAATAACTAACTTCACAAAGGTTATTATGTTACACCTCCAACTAACTATTTTTTTGTTAATTTATATGTCGAAATCGATATTCTAAATCGTACTTGTAATTTATATCCTATGTATTTTGTATTTTGTAAAATAGTTATATCTGTCCATAAATTTTATAATTCGTCCCAAATCACTTATTTAATGTTTTATTACTTACATAATGTTACCGTATAAATAGTTCGATCGTCGTGTAAAATAATATTTATAATGTTAAAACTTGTATAGATATTATATAAGTGATTCCAAAATGTTTCGTAAATTTTTATAAAAACGAACTAGCACTATTCAGGGTATTAGTGTCTAGGTTTACATACTTTAAATCACCTAATAATTTTATGAAAATCGGCAGGTTTATGTAAAATGGTGTTTCGAACACTTTGTTGTTTTACACTTCGACCTTCAATCCGGACCCGAAAAAGGCCCTCGAAAATGATGCTTAGCAGCTGCTTTGAACGTGCTTTGGTTTCTCAGCTTTGTATTTATTTATTATGTAGAAATCTTTGAAAAGTCGTTCTTACTGTTTTACTCGATTTTAGTGATTCTTTCGAGCACGGTCTTCGTAATTAAATAGTTTATTCAACACTAAAATACTTTTTATCAGCCCACTGTATGAATTAGGTAGTTCAGTTTTTATATTAATTTCTTTTATAATAAATACTTTTTTAATCATAAACTTGCGAGTAGCGTAACATTCTTCGTTATAATCTTCGGAATTTTCGAGTTCTTTTTAGTTTTGATCACTTGTGACTTGTAGTATTCTAATAAAAACATAAAAAATAAATGTTTATTTTCGATTTTAATACAGTAGATATTTATAAAAGTTTATAAAAATTGTTTTTATTAGTTTTTAACTTAAATAAAATAGTACAAGTCCTCTATTTTATTAATACATTACTTGTGTATATAGTCCTATAATATGTGTCCCCTCAAATTAGTCCAAAGTTTGTCCAAGAATAATGTCCCTTTATGTTTATAGAACTTTGTAATTAACTTTAATCAAGAAAATTTATCCATGATCATTATACGTTAATCCAATTATAATAGTGTGTTTTTTGTCTTTTTTGCATCCATATCACTACTTGATCATAGTTTGATTTTTCATATATTTGTACACTTTATTTTGTAAAGCTCAAGGAAACCAAACCCTAAGTGTGTGATTTACAAATAACTTAGTATGTATATTTTGAAAAAAAATGTATTGCAAGATTGAGTTTAGAAGACCTTAGAAGAATGCAAGATGGTGAAGAACACAAGATTAACCTTAAAGATCAAAACCCAAGCTTCCAAACACCTTAGATAATACCTTAAATATCAACATAGACTACTTGTATGCTTGCAAAATAAAAGATTATGAATTGTTTCTTGAGGACTTATAGTTAGGACGTGGGTTTTAAGAAGCTAAAGAGAGGATTTTCAATGGAAAAATTTTACTAAGGAAATGAGAGTGTATTGTATCTTTGCCAGTATACTTGCATATATATCAAATAAGCTAGTCAATATTGCTTATAGAAAGACCAAGACTTAGGAAAACATGGGGAGGGAAACATAGAAGAATAGTGGTCAATGTTTCTAGTTCATGGCTAAGCATTAATCATCCTAGGTTTGTACATGGTACTTAGTTAGTTATTTGTGAGCTCTTTGTCCCTTTGGGACAAATTTTTATTCCGAAAAATTGGAAAAGAGAGGGAGTAAAGTAGTAAAAAAAATATGATTAGTAGTAGTTGCATTTTGATTTCTTGTTAATTTATATTGAGTATTTACTGAAATTTTTTTTATGTAGTTTTAATCTTTAAAGTTGCACACTTTAAATGGTAATGTCTGGGTTTAATTCTTTTATGAGGAAAATTGGTAACTTGATAACATGGGTTTGTAAAGTTTATAAAACTGTGGAGTTTTGGGAATAAAATGGGTATTTGTTGAAGCGTTGATTAATTTATGGTGGTTCGCGTTATGCCTAAAGTAATTTAATATTGCCGAAACGTAATCGTTTTACGTAAACAATAAAAATAAAATATAAAAAAAATTAAGTCTTTCGTAAATAAAAAAAGAATAAAAAATAATGCTTTGCTTGACGATAAACTTTAAATTTGTTTGGTGCATGTTTTCGTTAAATGAAATTATATAGTTTAACTGCGATTTAACTATTTTATAATAGGAATTAAAAGGTAAACGCGTAACGAAACGGGTAAACAAAACAAAGTTAATGAAATATTTAATCGTCCCAAAACTGTATTTACAAGGATAAGGACTTAGCAACCATGTACTCAATAATTAACTTGGGTTAAAACAATAATGTACTAAAAGCGAGTACATACAAGGTAGGCTAAGGCGATTTGAGTGTAACGATTAGTTTAAGGGTTAACAATGCTCTTCATTAATAATCTGGAATCCCTAAAAAAATTACGAGAACCGTGAAAAAAGATAGGCTCGGAGGGTTGTACTAGAGGTATCATGCACTAAAAATGAGTGCATAGAAAAGGTGTGGGATAGTTATATGATCGAGGTGACCATCATAATAATTACAGGTTTAAAACATGGGTTAATCATAATGCCTCTTATCTAGCAAATCCTAATACTTACTATGCGGACTCGGAATGCATCACAAAAACAAGTTCTAGAATTTAATATACTATCGGTACACTCATATAATTTAAACTGATACCAATGATCCAGAAAAGGGATATAGATACATACACATCCATAACGATGAAATAGATACATATGACCGCTTGTTCCTTAACTCGTGCAAGTTAAAGGTAAATTATCTTGGGTATCAAAAATGGATACCCGAATTTCTATAGATCTAAAGGCGAACCTCACATTTTTTGGGTGGAATTATGAGAGTTTTTGTGCTAGTAATATAAATTCCTATCCATGAGATGCTATTAATACTCGGTTTTCGTCGGTATGTGTCATAATTTTTTTTAAATTTTGGTTAAAATTACCTTTTACGCTATGTTTTGATATATTACCCATCATTTTAAGGACAAAGCAAATGGCAATTGAAGGAATAGTTTCTAAGGCTTATTCCTCCTTACACTTAAGTTGAACATTTCTCCAATGTTCTATAGAAGTACCCGGAAAAACGAATAAAGGGAAAAGAAAACAAGTGAAAGAAACTAGTACTCTCCTGGTTTGCTAAATAATGGAGAAAAACATGCGATAACTGGTTAGATCGTCCTCCAAGAGTCGTCCAATAAAACTTCCTAAGAACTTCCAAGCTTCTTCTCATCAAATATAACATATAATCAAAGACAAAGACAACTATACTAAGCATAAAATCGGCGAGCAAGATATATACAATGAGAGTTTAGGGTTTTGACTCTATGAAAGTGGTAAAGATAGGATGAGAGTGATGATATAATCATAGGATTCTGCAGGTTTACATTAAAATTAAAAAATTTAAATATTGCACATTTTGTTTTTCAAAAATACTTGAAGACTTTCGAATCTTCACATTGCTGGAGACGCGACGTCATCGGGTTTAATCCTGACGCCGTCTCCACGCCTGTGAAGATTTCCTCTTCGTTTTTAATGAGAAATTTCCTACACGCAATTTTTTTAGTTATACCTGTAGAAAACACTGCATAAAAACCTGGAATTAATCATTACAATTATATGACTCGAAACTGACGCAAATTAATCTAAACAATTTATTTTAAATGTTTGAATTGGTTCTTAAAAACCGGATATTTCCCCTACACTTATTTTGTTGCAAAATACCTTTGATTGAAATTAAGACGAGGTAAAAAACAAAACAAAGCATGATTACAAAATTAATTCAAACATAAAAGAATAAACAATAAAGAATTAAAACACAAGACACTCCTAAATGTAAGAAATTAAAATATTAGGTTGATGAGACGTGCTTGGGTTGCCTCCCAAGAAGCGCTTGTTTTTGTTCGATTCACGAACCTGACTCTACCCTTATTTAACAGATAAAGGGGACGCCGTCGCTTTATGATGGCGACGCCGTCTCCACGCTCTGTATGCACAATTCTTCATGATTCTTGGTGTAGAGTCGTAATCTTGTTCGTTTCTTCTCCAAATGAGCCCAAGTCACGTGTATTTCCTCCAAATTCCATCCAAGTGCTAAAAGCATGAAAACAAATGACTAAGCACATAATTTTGGCATATTTGCATGATTTAAGGGGTTAAATGGCCCCGAAAAAGTGTATAAAATAACACCTCACCAGTTATCAAATCCTTTGCCTTGCTCAAATACAACTGCATTGTTTCTTTCTTTGCTTGGTAGAGATTGTTGATTTGATTTGCGATGAGCTTGGAGTCTACAAAATGCACATATGTGCTTGATCCCCATGCCCTCTGCGAATCTTAGGACGACCAACAGTGCTTTGTATTCAGCTTCATTATTCGACGCCTTAAATTTGAATAGACGTTGATTTGGTTGCTAAGACAAGACTCAGACAATAAACATAAACATAAGCAAATGGCAGCCCGTACATTTTATTATCACTTTTTTATATACATTTTTTTTACATGTTTGCCCTGCCATTGCTTAAACATATAATACATCATGAGGGTTTATAGATACTCCCCTACACTTAAATTTTTACATACTCGATATTTACAATCTAACTAATGACCCGATTTAAGGTGAATCAACATAACATGGAGCTTATTGAG
>BQNB010068834.1:0-33705 GCA_026074375.1 Tanacetum coccineum
GAAACCATTGGATGTTGGTGGGTTGAAGGACAAAGTCAAAAGACTTCTCCTCCTCCCTATGCCAACCCACGGATGAAAATGGGGGGAAGGGTACTCTTGACATGCCAATTACTAGATATATGAGCTTTAGGGTACAAAGGTGTAAGTTACAACTTGAAATTTTGAGTTAGTGGGTATTTTGTATCTATTTCTTGTGTAACCATACTAGGTCCGGTTTTGAGGGGTTATACATAAATAAAATAAGTAAATTTTGGGTATTGGGTATAAAAGTGGATATGTGTATGAGTGTATATGGGTAAAGGTGCTTCCGGGTATGTCCGAATGTAATTTATTGCGAAATGTAAGCGTTTTACGTAACCAACAAAAATAAATATTGGAATTAATTAAAGTCGTAAATAACCTGAAAATGAGAAATGTTACAAATAAGCAGATATAAGCATGTGAACAGTAAATAAGCTAAAATTTAAAATTTGGAAACTTACAAATCCCTTGCTTAAACAGGGCAAACAAGCTTAATAATAAGCTAATCTACAAGCTCTAGCTTGTCAAAAGACAAGCTAGTGGTGTCCATAAGCCCTTCCATAACTGGCTTATCATCGATTAAGCTGTGGCAATTGAGGGTGGATTGTTTTTTGAATTTTCTTAACACTTAATATATTTAAATTTTCTTAATGAAACAAGTTATATAAAAGCTTAAATGAACTTAAGAAAGCTTATCAAACACTTTTTAAAACATGAAATGCACTTATCTTGAAAACAGGTTAAAACATAAAAACTTCAATTTTTCATTAAACTTAAAATTAGTACAAGGATTTTAAGAAAACAATATAATAGAAAAGACTTAGAAAATAAACAGAAAATTAAACTCACTAGATGCCTCATATGGCTTACAAAGTCCTATTTTATACTAAGTCTTCATTCCTTTTTGTGCTTTCTTTGTGAGAGGAAAGCAGGGTGTGTTTGCTGTGTGAGGTAAAATCAGAAGTCATCTTAGCCATAAATTCATCTTGGAGCCCAAGTTCATCAATCTTGACCCTTCATTCGTATTGCCCAATCAGATGTAGAGGGATTGCCAGCATGGAAATTAACTTCTTTGAAGTAGGGTAGAGGGTATAAGGAAAGTGATGGGTAAATAGTGGGGTTGGGGGTTTTAGTGGAAAAGGAGTTTATATCTGTTTTGGGGGAAACAGGGTAAAGGTTTGTTGGTTTGGAAAAAATGATCCCTCGTGTTGTATTGTTTAATTTCATGAATGGTCCTTTGTGGGGTAAAGGTTAAAGGATGTTGGCAAGATTGGCCCTTGAGGTTATATGTTGTGTTTGCAAAGATGGTCTTTGTGATGAAACAGCCGTTTGGTTTATATGTTGTGGGCTGTTAAATTAAGGGTCTTGGGCCAAGGATTGGGCCGGGTATGTGAAAAGGGTTTGGGCCTTTTTATAAGTCTTTAAGTCTTGTTAAGTCTTCTTAATGTTTAAATGGGCTGACCCGGCCCATTAGATGGGTACAGGTTGGCCCATTTAACATTTCTTCGATACCTACACAATACAAATGCAAAACATACGAATACAATGTATTCTTGGTACGTTTATGGTCATTTAAGTATGTTATTAATGGAAAATGGTATGTGTGATTAAGCACATACCAGTGAGAATCTAAATTTATGATGGCAATGCTTGTTGGAACAGAATTGGAGTTGATACTGCTAGGCATAAACTTAACACTGCCAGTATTATTTTAGTACTGCCAGGAATATCTTAATACTGCTGGGTAAAGTTAATATGGTTGGACTTAAAGTTAGTACTGTTAGGCTAAAATTAGTGCTGATAAGTGACCGTTAGTACTGTTTGAGGCATAACAGAATTTCCTTAATTAAATATAGCCATTGTGAAATTTCCGCCAACAACTTCGTCTATAGATTTGACTAATTTGGAGAATTCATGATCTTTCTATAAAATCATAAGCTTTCTCCAAGATAAGAACAAATTTCATTCAGTCGGTCAAATCAAAACCCTAAGTGCTATTTATATAATCTCAATTAACTTTGCCAAGCTCACATACTCTCATATACAAACATATCCCAGAACCCTAATCTAACTTCTCTCCATCAAATTGCGAATTTGGATTTCTGCAACAAGCACAACATGGTTGCCAACTTACAGAAGTCAGAAGGAAGTGAAGGATTTCATCAGATAATTTATTTTCTCACTACAAGTCACATTAGGTATGCCCTAACTGAAAGTCCAACTATCTATGTCTCTCTCATAGAACAATTTTGGCAAACTGCTTCTGTAAGCACACTTGAGAATGGAGACATGGAAATCACTGCTACAATAGATGGGAAAGTCAAGGTTGTTTCTGAGGCATCTATTAGAAGACATCTCAAGTTAGAAGATTCTGATGGTATTAGTACTTTGCCTACTTCAGAAATTTTTGAGCAACTTGCTCTAATGGGGTATGTGTCCAATTCTGATAACTTAACTTTTCAAAAGGGACACTTTTCCCCTCAGTGGAAATTTTTGATTCATACCATCCTTCACTGCTTAAGTTCTAAGAAAACTGCTTGGGAACAATTTAGTAGCAATATAGCAACTGCTATCATTTGCTTGGCCACAAACAGAACCTTTAATTTTTCCAAATTGATTTTTGATGCCATGGTGAAAAACTTGGATAGTAAGACAAAATTTTTGATGTATCCAAGATTTATACAAATCTTTTTGAACAAGCACAAGAGATTGCTTCTACCTCATAAAAGACTTTATATTGCTCCTACCCTTACACAAAAACTGTTTAGCAATATGAAAAGAGCTTCCAAGGGATATACTGGGGTGGACACTCCATTGTTTCAAACAATGCTTGTTCAGGGTCAGATTTTACAGGGTGAAGGATCAACAATCCCAGTTGAGTCCCATCACACACCCATCAGTGCTCCATCCACCTCACAACCACAAACTTCATCACCCCTATCACCACCATCTATGCAAACTACACCATGTTGCAGAAGAAGTGGGTGCTACATGCCCAATGATTCACCTTTTCCAAGAATTTACTCACTTGGAAGTGATGAGCGCAGTATGACACTTCATGAATTGACAGTTCTTTGTACCACCTTGTCCAAGAAAGTAGAGAGTTTGGAATCGACTTAAGCGGTCCAAACTGACATATGGTGTTTCTTACACTAAGCTCTTCATTGAAGGTGAGAAGTTGGGAACCAGAATTAAGTCAAGCAAAAGCTTAGTAGAAGGGTAAGATTTTGTTTTTCAAAAAGATGAAGGTGCACTTGGAGGATACTTCTACAGGGTTAGGAAGTTGCCGCACGCTTGATAATGATGAGGGATTACTCTTGGTAAGACGGGTGCACAGACTCATGGGAGGCATGAGCATGATTTGGAACCGGATTTTAAGTTTACTGCTCCTGGAGAAGTTAGTACTGCCAGCCCTAAAGTTAAAACTACTGCTGAAAGTTTAGTGTACATCAAAAGAAGTGCAGCAAAGAGAAAAGATAAAGGCAAAGCTATTATGAAAGAAGCTTGAAACCTGTTCAGAAAGAAAATAAAGTTACAACTCGAGCAAGAAATACTTGGGTAATAAAGAAAGCTCTGAGATTGCAAGGAAAAAACTTGATGAAGATAGAAAGGACAAAGGATAGCCATGAGTTCATGAGAAGCTAACACTTTCATGCTGAGAATGAGATATTACAAGCTCAAATTGAAGCTGTATGAAGAATTTGCACAGAAGTTACTTGCAGAAGAAAGAAAGAGCGAAAATTCTCTAAAGTTGAAAAAGCAAGACTGCTTGTAGAAATGATAAATGAAAGAAAGAGATTGTTTGCCCAACAAAGAGTTGAACAAATAAAGAACAAGCCCATGACTCAAGCTCAACAAAGAACTTACATGTGTAATTATATCAAGAATATGGGAAGTCACACTCTACAACAATTAAAGAAACTTTCCTTTGATGAGATCAAGGAGTTATTTGAGGCTACAATGAAGAGGGTAAAAGATTTTGTTCCCATAGAGAGTGACATATTAGTTCCTAAGATATCAACTGGAAGTTCTAAGAGAACTGCAGAAACAGAACTTTACCATGAAGGATCTAAGAGGCAAATAGATCTAATGAAGTAATCAATCAAGTTGAAGCGGGGAAAAGGATTACAGAAAGAAGAGCTAAGAAATTATGTTGATTGTTCCATTAGTTGAGAAGCCTATGTTGAATCCCTACAGGTCAAATATCCAATCATAGACTGGGAGGTTTACTCTGGAGACACAAGAAAGTATTGGAAAATTATCAGAGTTAGAAACCATACAAAGGCTTATCAGACTTTTGATGATATGTTAAAAAAAATTGATAGAGATGACCTGGATAAGCTATGGAGTTTGGTTAAAGAAAGATTCAGTTCAACAGATCCTACTGATGACAAAGCAAGAACAGTATGGGTTGAATTAAAGAGGTTGTTTGAACCTGATATTGATGACATTCTGTGGAAGCTTCAGAGATATATGCATGATCCATTGACATAGAGGTTATATGGTACACGTGGTGTTCACCATATATCTACAGACATAGGATATGGATTTCATTCTGTTGGTTAAGAAAGTATTATTCCACGGGGCAATAGGGATTTTGGACTTTGAGTTGTGTAAACATGCTGCAAGTGGTTCAATATTCAGAGATGGCCAAATGAACTTTCAAAGAAAGTATTCATAATTAGCAATCATGCAATGAATGTTAATAGTGTTTAGAAGCATTCCTCTCTACATAGATGGTTTAATTCAAAAACGTGATGATTTAAGGTAAATCATAAGGTTTAAGGGAGGATTGTTGGGGATATAATGGGCTTCTACAAGTTTCTACTACTGGTTCGTAGGTAGTACTAAAAAAAATGCATGAGGAAGATTAGTACTGCCAAGCTAAGTTAGTACTGTTAGTGTTATAGTTAGTACCATCAGTACAAAATGTTAGTACTGTTAGTTATAATAGTTAGTACTGTTAGTTAAAAATAGTTAGTACTGCTTATGTGATATGCATGAGATATATTAGGAATAGATGATGCTATGATCATGTAACGCGTTTGTAAGCCTTAGGGTTTCCTTGGTGTATAAAAGGAACCCTACGACATAGATCTAGATATCAAGTTTTATATAGTTTTCATAGCAGATATAGTTAGTATGCATAGTTTCAAGGTTATTCTGTAACTTTGATTGTGTTTAATATATTAAAAGTTTAATCAAGATCTTGTTTTACTGTTTCATTGTTCTTCTTAGTATTACAACTAGTTACGCATGTTTATTTTATTTACAATCTTAGTTTCTACTATAGTTGTTTTGAATCTATCTAACACAACTAAGCTTTAACAAGCTAAGTAAAATCTGTTCAAAAGGGATCAACATATTTGATAACATCAAATATTTAATACTTTTTAGTGGCAAAATACCCCCTATATTACCTGCAAATGTTTCACTAATACTCAAAAACGAGATATTTTCTATCATTTTGTAGTTTTCAGGTGAAATGCAGGAAAATGACAAGAAACATGGGAAAAAGGGCTTAAAGTGTAATTATCTAAAGAATGTTACGGCGTAACACCAAAAATGGTTACACCGTAACATATATTAAGCAAGTACGAAGATCAAGGACAACTTTACGGCGTAACACCATATCTAGTTACGCCGTAAACATGTATTTAGAAGGAAATCTTACCAAAGATAGAGTTACGGCGTAACACCCCTTATGGTTACGCCGTAACCATGAAGATCCACAAATATGGAATGAAGATCACGTACGTATGGAAATTATTTGAAGGTTACGGCGTAACGCAATATCTGGTTACGCCGCAACAATTGCTTATTTATGGAATGTCGTGTAAGAAGGTTACGGCGTAACACTTTTATCAGTTACGCCGTAACAGGTTCGATACTTATAAATAGAGGCCTCATTCAAGCTATTCCGACATCACTTCCTCCACAGCCAATTGGAGAGGCGACAAAGGCTTCCAACCTTCGAAGAATTCCACCTGGAGTCCAAGGGAGATCACACTTTATTTACTTTTTGTATTTAATCATTCAAATACGAATACTGTAAGAATTATGAGCTTTCAATCTATGATTACTTCTATTTCTTGTTGTGTTTCTGTTACCATGAGCGGCTAAGCACTTAAAGTGTTGGCCTAGTTATGTAGTTACTATTGTTATGATGTTTGTTTCCTGTTAGATTATGGTTTCGTTAGATATTCCTTGACTATCGTGTAACCCTAGGTTTTGGTAGTACGGGTGGTTTGGACCTTGCTTGCCCCATTATTAGATTATCATGTCAATATGGGATCCATCGGGTACTAGGGAGGATCTATGACTCCATCCCTAGTGTAGGAACTAACCGGTCTCCGCACTTATCACTCAATATACTTAAAAAGCACAGGAACTCTTTTAGAGGGGTTAATAATCTATATAGGTTATTAGATAAGTTTTAGGAATAGTTGGGATTAATCGCTACAACCTGGATAACCTACATCCTATACGATCTGGACTGATTCGGAATCCTAGGGAGTATATGATAGACTAAATATACCTATTTAAGTCTATCGACCTTAGAAACCACTAATGAAACCATAGTTTAACATTGCACAGGAAAATGTTTTCATAACAGTAGTAATGAAGTAACTAGGTTAGCATGTTTTCTCTCCTAATATCTCTAACTCTTTTAATTTCCCGTAATGAACTTTATTGTTATTCATTTCAAATCAATTCAAAAAACCATTTTTAAAACATGACATTTCAAATTAAAACTAATTATAACTTAGCTCTTGGGACGACCTCGGATTTACCATTCTATACTACCCACGATCAGGTTCTCTGCCCGTTAGTGCGTTGTCTGGTAGATTGAGTTTTATAAATTTAAAACTTGATAAATTAATTTTTAAAAGAAAATACGCATCAGAGTGCTAAAAAGCATCAATCTGTAGCTATCTCCTCAGTTGAAGCTGAATATGTAGTTGATGCTGGATGTTGTGCCAACATATTATAGATGAAAAGTCAGCTCACTAACTATGACATCATATATGAAAAGGTACCCATATTTTGTGATAACACTAGTGCTATTGCAATCTCAAACAATCCAGTTCTGCACTCAAGAACAAAGCATATTGATATCAAATATCACTTTATCAGAGACCATGTTCTCAAACGGGACATTGAATTACATTTCATTCCCATTCAATATCAACTTGCTGATATCTTCACCAAGCCTCTCGATGAGCCAACTTTCAAAAGATTAATCATTAAACTAGGTATGCTGAACATTGATTCAAAATCTGAAGCTTCAAAACTGTCTGAAGAAAACTAAAGCTTCAGCTCTTTCATCTAAAACTAAACAAACTTTTATGTAAAATGTCAGTTCAGTTTTTGCATACAACCTTTAACTTGCTTAAGTAAAGTAACTGCGAAATCACATATGTCTCATTCATGGATTTGTATAAGCATGTGTGGTTTTGTCGCCTTCGTTGAAGCATAGATATTGGTTAAGTCAAGAACTGAACAAACCTAATGTATTTTCTTCAGTTCAGTTTCGACAAATAATTTTATCTAAATCTTTAGCTATCTATCGAGTAAAGTAACTGAGCAACGTCTCATTCATGAATTTGCATGAGCATTTGTGGTTTTATCGCCTTTGCTGGAAGATTGATGATGATGAAGATTACAATAATCTGTTCAGCATGACATAACACCAAACCTGATCCTAGTTCAGCTTTTTCTCAAACATCAATCTTAAGGTCTGTTTTTAAAAAAAGGTGTGATTTAAAAAAAAAATTTAACTATTAAAAAAAGAAATCCAAAAGTTAGAATGACCTCATCATCTTTCCCTCACCTACTTTTACAGTGAATAGACGGCTATTCACTGTTCTAGGTGTCAAATACATGCTTTGCTGACTTTTATTAAATACAAAGTTTAGCACACATGTTGAAAACAAACCCTAAACATTCCCATAACTTTAAAACCTCAAATGATAATTAAAAATTCTCAAAGAAAGTTTTGCAATTTCATCAGTCATATAAATCACAACACACCAATCGACAACTTATTCTCACAAACAAAAACAAAACACTCTAATTTGATAAACCTTCAAAACCCTCACCACTTATAATGGCAGAATCAACATCACAAAAGACCTCATCATCGGAAATCATTCCTAAAGAAGAACCCGTCACACTTGATAAACCTAAAAGTCCAAACCCTTTCTTACCTGCAAGATAGGTTGATTTCACCTTTGATGAAATCACTTTCATCACCAACAATGAAGTTGCACTCCTGTATCCCTCACATCCTAACTAAGATTACTTTGAGGCTGTATCAGACTTCATTTCCAAATGCTATATAAAGGAAGCATTCACAAGAGCCCTAAATCAATACAAAGAGTACCTGAGTTGAAGATTCTGGTATACTCATCAAAACCTTTGTATGACTCTAAGGTTTGGATATACGTCTCCTAGATGGAGGGTTAGAGGATGTAATAGGTTTTATCAGCCACCTTTAGGAATGCTCTTTAGGGCACAATACCCTACCTCATCAAGTTTGTTGTTCCTTCAACCTTTATAACAATAGCGAGACCATGGTTTGCAACAATAGGGTATAAGGGAGAGATTTGGGCAAAAGGGACTCTCAAAAGGAGTTACCTTCCTCTTATGTAGAGGTTACTGATGGCTCAAATCATGCAGTGTTCAGGTGGTAAAATAGGTGGCCTAGATCAAATATTAAATAAGGATGCCAATATCTTGTACTGTCTGGCCAATGGAGTACAGGTGGATTACGCAAAGATAATATGGGAGGATCTGGAATTTCATAGTTGAACAGAAGACTACGGGGAAAAGTCTGTTCCTTATCCTAGGTTTATATTTTTCTCTTCTACTTGAAATATATATTATGCCTGAATATGATATAAGGAGCTCACTATAAACCTACTCAGGTCTTCAATGTTCATAACTCGACTCTGAAGCTAAACCAACTAGAAAAACCTCCTTCACTTCACACATGTAGGCCAAATCTATAATTTAGATGTGATGTGGCCTAAGCTCCAAAAACCCTCTTCACAAACTAAAGAGGTTCCCTAAGGCAAAAAGCCAGGATCTAAAAGTGGATCTGTAGAAAACAATCTTCAAACACACATCTAAGTCTAGACTGAGGCAGTCCAAATCCTCAAAACTGGCCAATCAGAAAAGATACCCAGTCGTTCGGCCAGGGACAAAAGCTCAAACCTTTCCTTCACCTCACGCTCACTGTGGTTGGTTGCGAATACATAAAAACACAACAAGCAGCTAGTGGCCCAAAATTTTTAGGGTAAACCAGTGAAGAAGGAGCCCACCCTCAGCTTAGTAGTAGTATGTCTGCATTTATTATAATTGAACTTGTTTTATTCACTCTTTCTTTTTTGCAGTCTGAGTCTGCATTAGGACATGATGCTTCAACATATTCCCCAACTGAAGCTGATCCTGGAATATCTGCTCCTAAGGATTCCATATCTTAAAAACAGGGTATGGATGAAGGAACCAAAAACTACTCATTTGATCACATATTTGCAGGGTCTAATCCAAGTGTTCTTGTAGATAAAACCAAATCTGCTGGAGATGGGTTAAAAACTGCCCACACTGATTCAGGTGCAAATGAGGAATCCAGAGCGATGACATCGACTTTAAAGTAAAGATGGAGGATTTATCAAATATCTTGAAAGACACAAGATCTGCCTTCTTCACTCCTGACTCCCCACCAGATGAGCCAATCATTGTTTCAGATGAGAGTGAAGAGGAAGAGGAAGTTGCAAAAGATAAAGACACTGAAGCCACTTCTCATGATGTACCTAAAGACACTTCAGTCCCACCTCCTCCATCTCTAAAATCAGCTCAAATTCAAGAGTTAATGGCTCAGGTTCACTTACTTCAGTCTCAGAAGGAAGAGCTGGAACAAGCAAAAGCAAAAGCTGAAGCAGAAGTTGCCTCAATGAAAGCTAAGCCCTCATATCCAGACATCAACCAGCTTACTAAACTTCTGGTAACTTCTTTGAAACCTAAACTATCCAAACTCTTAGCCTCACATGACTTTGCTAGCTGCTTACCAACTGAACTGAAAGAGCTCCCCTCAAAAATCACTGGATTATCTGGAGAGATTAAAGAGCTAAAGAAGCATGTTAGAGACATGGAAATAGAGCTGCCTGGGGATCTAAAAGAGATTCCAACAAAACTGGAGACATTCACTTCCACTATCTCCAGTCTTTCATCCCAGGTAGCTGAACTGAAGAACATTCAATGGGAACTTCCAGCAGAGTTTCTTAATTTGCCAAGTCAAGTTTCTTCAGTTCAAGAAAAGCTCAAGATTTTAGATTCTCTTCCAAGTCTTTTGCATAAGGTTACTGATACCTTGAATAGGTTTGCCACCATGGTAGAAAATGCATCAGGAGCTACAAGCATGAATGTTCCTTCAGCAGGCTAAGCAACTGCTTCACCTGCTGAAGGGGAGTAAACACCAAAGATGCTGACACAAACCTAAAAGATGAATTAGTTGATCTATTGGGAAAAAATGTTGTGACACAGTACTACACCAAGAAGTTACTCTTTGATAAATACTATGACAAGATGCTGAAAAGGAAGAAAAGCCCTAAGATCACAAACTGTGAAGTTCTCACAAAGAAAGGCCCTATCACACCAAAAATATACAGGGAAAACGGGTCTGATGAAGTTATCTAAATCTTAAAGTCAGTGACTTACATCTGGCTGAATAGAGAGATGTGGTACAAGCTTGTCCTGATAGAAGAGAAAAAGGATTGAAAACCATCTATGGATTGATAAAGACAAGAATTGAATACCTTGAGCAAACTAAAAAAGAACTAAAGATTGACTTCAGCAAACCCCTCAAAGAACAAGACCCTCTGAATGAGGTAAATGAATTAGTAAACAAGAAAAGAAGAACTAGTGACTTAAAAGACTACTCCAGGTCAACAAAGAAACACAAGTCATCTAGTTCAGCATGAAGAAGAGGTTCATTGAGCAGCTAAGGCAGTAGAATAGAAATCGTTTTTAATAACTTTATCTTTTGTAAATGTAATGTAATGAAAGTTAGAATGAATGGTTATCAGCTTATGTTGTTTAATCTATATCAGTTGTGTAAGAAGAAGTTGTTTTGATCACTTACAATTGATTTTAACTTAGGCTACTTGTATATTCAAATAGGGAGAGATTATTGGGTTCAGTTCCTAAGCCCTTCAGTCTTTCAGTAGATTTAAACATAAAATCCCCTAAGTATTACTCAAGTTGAAGTCTTTCAGTTTGAGTCGCTGAAGTTTCTTCAGTGTCAGCTCTTCAGGTCCTTAGAAGATTGGGAAGTATCTTCACTTCAGTTTATACAGCGGTACAGAAACTGAAGAAGGCCCTTGGTTGGAGCTTCAGTTCAGCTTGATTGACAATTCCAAGCTGAATGTTGTCTATCTCCTTAACAGAAGTTGAAACGTGTTGTTTCACTTCTAGAAGGTTTACAAGGCGGGAAAAAGATTGCTTTATGTCAAAAGGAATAAAGCAATCTCCTTAGAAAATGTTACTTCTAAAGTTGGTATAGATGTACATTAACTTTCCTTAAAGGACAGTACCTGGTACTATAAAGCATGTGTGCATTAAATGGTAACTCAACCACCCATTTAATGCTTGACATGTGTATTAGGTTAACTTGTAAACCCTAATCCCTTTGCCTATAAAAGGAAAGGGATTCCCAAAGTAAATGTTATCTTTTCTAATTAATGTGATACACATTGAAGAGTTTATTTATCTCTCAAACAAACTGACTCGTACTACTAAAAGCTGAAGCTTTAGTTTAGTCATAACAAGTTTGTTTTCTTATTTCTCATAACTTTTGTTAGAGAATAAGTTCAAAGGAGATAACAACCCAGTTTTCATTCAACCACCTTGCTATTCCGCAAGCAAGGTGTGTCATAGATTCTTTATTTGATTCTAATAAAAGTCTATACGTTGAAAAGTACTTATGTGTGTTTTAAACTTGTTCTTTATATTGTTCATATATATTTGTTTAAAACTCACTTCGTTGTCATGGAATGTGATTAGTCTAATTTAATAAACTTTATATCACATTCCTAGGGACCAACAATTAACAGATGAGCCTGAACAACCTCAAAATCAACCAGAACCGTGTATATATAAAACAATGCTATTACTAACCACATTATTTTGTCATCATCAAAAAGGGGGAGATTGTTGGTAGAAATATTACGATATTTAATCTATACATTCTCTTCATGTTTTGGTAGGGCGAAGAGGAGCTTCGTGACCGAACCACTATAAATCTTCGTGTCCGGTTTTCATTTTCTTTTACCTTTCGCTTTACATTTTTATTTACTTTATCGCCTTACATTTATATTTGCATCATATCTATATGTGTGTGTGTGTGTGTGTGTGTGTGTGTGTGTGTGTGTGTGTGAATTGTTTCTTATATTGTTTGGATGATAATTATGTCATAGATATAAGTTTATATTATGATTGTGCTCTAGTAAATATAAATGTTTTATACACACTTTTCATAATATGTCTAACTTGATCGGAAATTTGATACGAAACATTTTAAGATTTTAAATGGAAACGTATTCACCCCCCCCCCCTATGATTTCCACATATTCAATTCAAGGAAGCATAAGGACGGAGTCGGAATAAAAATTCTGAGTTGGATGATAACCGATAAGAGGAAGCTTACGAAGAACTATCGGATGTATGCTGCAGTGTTCAGAGTAGATGTTCCTACGACTCAGTCACAGCCGATTGAGTCTACCCAGGGAATGCATAGGACAAATAACGCCCATAGGTCACCTAACCCTGTTGCGGATAAAGGAGATTCAAGTGCTCTACTAAAGTCTACTATTATTAGACTTCGTATTCCTCCAAGACGATCAACTCGACTTACTCCACCAACACCAATCCCAACTACTGTTGAGGCTGATGATATAATCTTACAAGATACAATTCAACTAAGCCTTGCTGAGCAGAAAAGTCATGATGAACTTGAAGCAAATCAAAATGTACAAAAAGTTGAGGAGCACTTGATTGCTGAGGAGATTGAGAAACTAGTAGAAGGTTCGAAGAATGTAGAAAATGTTGAGGTTGATAGTTCTACCCTTAGGAAAAATGATAATCAAATTGATCCCGACACTAGAGAGCCCATGAGTAATAAGGAAAGTTCGGAGGTAGAGATAAATGTTGTTGTACAACCAGTAAATGTTAATGAAGAGGAGGAAGAGTCAGCAGAGGATGATTATGAGTTGAAAAGAAGAGAAAAAAGGAAGCATGTAGAGGAGTCTAGGAGTACACCATCCCTCACAACAATTAGATCTCCTAGGATTCATTCTACTCTCATATCTTCGGATACTAAGAAACTATATGAATTGACGGTAAATGATCGACCACCTTCATCCTCTACACCATCATCATCTTCATCCAAACTATCTGCTAAAAACCGCCTCTTATCCTTGTTCAAACCCAAGACGGGTCATTTCAAAAGATACAAGAGTATCTTTGATGAGCTCCAAGGATGCTACGAATATTTGTTTGAACATCTAAAGACAAGGTTCATGCCAAGAAAGAAGTTTCATATGCTTGCTCAACACTTACAAGAAGTCATGGAAGAATCGTTGCCCAAAATGGTAGATGATTGAGTCAAGGAACTTACAAAGACACAAGTTCCAATATATGTTGTATAGGGGCTTATAATGGAAAGACAACAGAGTCAAGTGGATGTCGCAAAGATGATTGCAGATGCAATTCAGTAAGAATGCAAGAATCTTCGGGCAGAGATTTCTTCACAAATTAACAATGCTATCACTAACCATATTCCTTCTCAGGTTGATTCTTCTGTCAGGAATTATATGTCAGGACATATTTTGCATGTGCACCAAACTCAAGCCAGTCCAGCTTCTACACAAGAATAGCAATATCAACTATATCTGACCATGAAAGATAATCTTCAGCTGCAACAGGATGATTTACTAATTTGGCTCGCACTCAAGTACAAGTTTGAAAAACTTCACGTATCCGATACTCCTTGTAGACCTTCTGCCATTTGCCCAAGAGATCAGGACGATCCTCATGATGATGCTCATCCTGAGGGGGAGAATAGTGCAAATAGGTAGAAGACGTCTGAGCTTGGAACCTATGTATCTGGAGAATCGTCATCTAGTCAAGTCAATGAAAGTGAACCAGGTCCATCAACATCAGGTAATCAAGAACAATTAGATGCCACAGATGATGATGAGCTTCCTACTGAGAAAGTGTCACAAGAACTTGTGGAAGAAATGTCACGAACTGTTGATGAAGCAAAACTACGCAAAGTTGTTAATGAGATGTTGCGACAACGATGCACTTGAGGAGATAGGCATCAGTATCACATTGATCAGATGCAAAACTTCTTGAAGAATGACATTGTGTGGGAAAGTAGAAAAGAAATCTTAGTCTCACCACATCCACAAAAGCCCACTTCAGTCCTTCGAAGTTATCAAAGAGATCCTAAAGCTCCTACACTATCTCTGGTTAATCAAGATCTATTGTACCTAAAGAAAGGAAACTCGGGACCGGAGAAGATAGTGATGTCACTACACAAGTTTCCTGTAGTTATTTTTCCTGATGATGATATTGAAGAAAGAACTTCCAGATGGGTAGATAAATATGTCAAGAAGTTTAATCCTTATGCACGATACAGTGTCGAACATTAGAAGAATCCACATGCAAAGATCTTCTACATTAAGAAACAAAAAAAACCCAGAAAGCCAAAGGAAGTAGTCTACTCAAATTCAAAGATTGTTTAAATCATCAAACCTTATTGGGAACTTAGACATGAGCACAAGTTTATAATAGAGATTATTGCAAGAAGATTAAATGGTATCATAGTGTCAATCACAGAGTCAGATTACAAGAACCTCAATAAGAATGATATTGAGGATATGTATCTGATAATTGTTAACGGCGAGGTAGATGACTATGCTGAGACTAGATTGTTGTGGTCATTGTCAGTCTTCATCAGGAGTACAGTGATCTGGGAAAGAGTACATGATTTCCAGCTAGGTGTGGAAAGGTGTTCTCTATCATTTTTAAATCAGTATATGGCATTATATACAAGAACAGCAAGAAAGAAAAGAGAGTGACGAGACATCAAGAAATTCATAAGTTCTGTGATGCTACATTAAAAAGAGTCTTGGAAGGGTTAAAAAGCTACAACAACAATGTGAATCATGGGTATGTGACTCCAAGTCTCAGTAAAGAAGATGTTGAATATCTGCAATTGTTTAAGGAAGAGATTGAAGAACAGTTAAAGCATCGTGATCAGATGAGACATTAGGAAATGTACGTGAACAGAAGACCACTAGGATCAAGAAGGGAACGCCCAGAATAATCGACCCTTAGGGCGAGATTGTTAGGATTATAAAAGTGTCGATTATGATACTTTAAGTGGTTTTATTTATTATTAGTGTTTTGTCTTTATTTTACAAAGTAGAAAGTAGTTTAAAATAAGGAGAAATATGCTAAAAGTGAAAAATAACATATTATTCAAAGAATAAGGACTAGATTACAAAATTAGGAAAATAAAGGAAGGGAAGCTTACCTCCCTCTCCTATAAATACCCACCTAATCAACATTAGATGGTTAAGGCTTGTAACAAACTTACTTTCCCTCCCTTTTCTCTTTTTTATAAAATTTGGAAAATTATGAAAGACTTGTCTTTCTCTCTTAATTCTTTATACTCTTAACCGTTCTATATCGTGTGATTCAAGTTAAATCAAGACCTAACAGTGAGAACTCTTTTTTCTCATATTTTATAAAGTCATGTTCCATACTTATGAATTTTATGGTTTGTTTTGAGTCGAGAATGGAAAAACAAATGCATATACAAGAAAGATTGCATCATAAGTCTATTGATTATGTTCCAAGGCTGACAACGTGTTAATAAAAATAATGTCTAAAAACGTTATTAATATTTTTCGACTTCTCTACGTTTTGATAATAACAAAATGTAAAAGTTAAAAATAAACATATACAAGTTATTAGTCATAAATTTCCATTTTGACATAAATCAATTAAGGTATATACAAACAAATATTTAACTTGATGGATGATCAATGAAATAATTTTTTATTTTACACTTTATATTTTTATATAATGTAATAAAACTTTTTACAAAAATTATTTAGACAAAATACTTTTGTAATTAAAAGAAATGTTTTATTGAAAATAAATCATTCAAAATTCAAAATCTGGTTTTCCCCCTCAAAATAGATAAAACCTAAAACATATAAACTTTTACCACAAAAAGACAAAAAGGTGAGTGTCCTAACAACACCTGACGGTCTCTTTAAATAGGGGATGGTCCCCTTATATATAAAGGGACCGTCTGGTGTGTTAGACGAGTCCTAGTTTTCCTATAAATTGTTGATTATTCCCAACTGATTTTTTACCTTTTTGCACACTCTTTTCTCTGCTTTAAAATTAGATTTCTAATTTTCATTTCTTTGATCATTTAACTTGTTTAAGTTGTTTACAATTGAAGAGAAGAACATTCATATTCGCCAAGTAACAAAGTGTTATAGATTAGTTAGTTTTTTACGTAACCATTATTACGATCTTATTGTAGATCAATCCTTTTACTTCCATTCTTGTGTAGTTGTTAGATCCGGATAGTGTGTTACTCCGAAATATAAGTGTGTAATCTGGTTAGTATTTTAATCCTCAAAATACATGTGTGAGTGGTAGATTGGTTCTAACTAAGATTAGAACTTGACATTTAGCTTAGTATCGGAAATTGGTGTAAGCAACGTTGTACGGTTTTCTTCGCCTGAAGGGAGCTTGTTGACATAGTGAAGTGAACTCTCGAGTTGGATACTCGAGGAGTGGAGTTGGGCAAAGAGGAGCTTCTTAGCCGAACCACTATAAATCTTCGTGTTGTGGTTTGATCAATCTATCTCTTTACTCTTATCATTTATATTTGTAGTTATTATTTATTGTCTTATATATTGTTTATGTTATTGTTGCTTGATCTCACATAAAGAAGAATCTGAAGTTTTTAAAACTAAATTAACGGTAAAACTATTCAAGCCTCCTTCTAGTATTCCAAGAAGCCAGGTCACCCAAGATTTTTAAAATATATTGTATTTTAAAGCTTGAATCGATCTATGGATTCCGACAAATACCTGAACGGCAATCTATGCAAAGACCACCACTTTTCAAAAGCGACGGTTTTATTTAGTGGAAAAATAGATTCGAAACTTATGTGAAATCAAAAGATCTTGATCTTTAGCATTTTATTACTGAGGGTGATTTTCCACCAGTTCAAAATAATCTGGAAACTAAAAAGGATAAAATTATTCCCTTTGAAAAACAAAATGATGGTCTTAAAAAGAGACTTGCAAAAAATAACGAAGCTAAAATGGTGATTTATAATGTGTTGCCAAGAAAAGAATACAAAAGAATTTTTATGTGTAATACAACAAAAGAAATTTGGAAAACTTTACTAATCATCCATCAAGGTAATAGTCAAGTTAAAGACATCAAGAGAGATCTACTTGTACAACAATATGAACAATTCGTCATTCCAGAAGACGAATCGATAGATATTGCGTTTGTTAGATTTAATACTATTATTACTAGTCTAAAAGCTCTTAATGAAGGTTATTGTAGCAAGAACTATGTTTGGAAATTTCTTAGGGCTTTACATCCTAAATGGAGAGAAAAGGTCATGTCGATCGAAGAATCGAAAGACTTGACATCACTATCACTTGACGAACTTATCGGTAACTTGAAAATTCACGAAGTGATTATTAAGAAATATTCTAAAATAGTCAAAGGTAAAGGAGAAAGTAGATCTCTTGCCTTAAAGGCTAAAAGAGAATCTAGTGATGAAAAAAGTTTGACTTTCGGAAGTGAAGATGAGGAATACGCCATGGCGGTTAGAGATTAAAAAGTTCTTCAAAAGAAGATGTAGATTCGTAAGACAACCACGGAATGATAAAAAAACATTTCAAAGAAACCGAGATGACGAGAATGGTAAAAGAGAAAGGAAGTGCTTTAGATGCGGAGATCCGAATCATCTAATAAGGGAATGTCCAAAACCACTAAGAGACAAGAATCAAAGGGCTTTTGTTTAAGGTTTTTGGAGTGATATCGGTGAGGAAGATGAATAAAAGAACAAAGACGAAACATGTCTTATGGCTCAAACATCTAATGAGTTACTTTCCGAATCCTCTTATTATAGGGAATGGTAAAATGGTTGTTTGACTTTCTTCCTTGACTTCTGTTGACTTTTGTTGACTTCACAATATAACCCATAACATGCAATCACTATACTTTTGTGCAACGCCGTCTACTCCCCCTGCCATCACCTAAGTTCCTGTTCAAACTACTGAACCACAAAAAGACAAACAACACAATGAGACTCAAAATTTACCAAAAATTAAAGGTTCATTGAATTTTTAAAGCAAAAATGTCGCAAAAAATCAATACCTAAACTGTAACATTTTAGCGTTTTTTGTCCTCGCATTAGCTTCCACTTTATGTTGCATCAAGTATCAACACCTAAAATGAATATGTGTGTTGTATTCTATAAATAGCTCGTAATGAAAATAAAATGTATCTTACTTCATGAACAGCTTTACGGATTGCTTATAGTTATTCTCATGAAACCGGTCTCACCTAATAGTTATTCCCGTGAACCCGGTCTCGCCTAATCAATTTTAGAAAACAAAAGGTATCAATCACACATATCTCGTGATGTAAATGCATAAATTTATAATCTTTATACGCAACCTATGAAAAAGCCTGAATTCGTAGAAATAAGCTAATCCAAACACCCAATTCCACAAACCATTTGTCATGCTTGACCGAAATCAATTTCATTACAACATAGGTGACAGCCTTAAGTAGAACAATAGCGATCACAATAAGACTGTGTGAAGTACCTAAAGTTGGGTGATGTGAGGATTAACATCACCTTTAGATTCACAACCACCATATAGGCGGACTGTAAAGCCGCAACGACACGTTACTTTCGGCCTCAACTCGACTCCCTATTTCTTCCACTGCCTCATCATTTTTAAGTACCTAATTATTTTCCACTAACTCATCAGTTTTTAATTTTCACCACCTCATACTGCCAAAAAAATCAAAATTATAACAGTCCACCACAACAAAAACCCTCAATTTCCAAACCCGCAAAATTAAACACAAATAAACCCAAATCGATCAAATCACAACTTAATTAAACCCCAATTTTAATACTCAAATGACAATTAAACACAAACATAATCAGATATAAGTTCAAGAAAAAAAGAAACAAAAAAGTAGCAAATCACCTTGATTGAAAATAAACAGCCCAAGTTCCAGATTCCAATAAACACTGTAAACCAAAAACACAAAATCATGACAGGCTATAAACAATCAAACAACTAAGACATTCAAAAAATAATGCATAGGATATTTAAAAACACAAACCTAATGCCAACAAGCTTTTGGAGTAAGCAAACCGTCGCCCAAAAAGATCTGAGTATGTGAAAATGATAATGGATCTAGAGATGTTAAACAAAGAAGATAAAAAAATGACAGTGGAGTACAAATGTTAATCATCCGTATAACCTTATGGATTAGTAGCAAACTTGGTGTCTCAAATTGTGTGAGTAAGAATGGTAGTGGAGACTTGGTATGAGATGGGTGGGGTATAACACACACCCGAATTTTTTACTAGGATAAATTACATGTTTCGTCTTTGTGGTTTACCCAAAATTACATGTTTCATCTCTATTCGATTTTATTTACATAGGTAATCCCTATTTTATTCAACATGTTTCATTGATAGTCCTTATTCTGGAAAATAAAGACTATCCGTGTAACAAATTTTAAACAAATTTATTACAAAGTTTGTCCCTATTTAAAAAAATAAGAACCATCAATGCAATTAGTTTGGAAATTAAGAATTATCTATGTAATTCAAATCGAATAGGGACGAAACATGTAATTTTGGATAAACCACATAGACAAAACATGTAATTTATTCTTTTTATTATAATGTTACTGTTCATTCGAGTTTAAAACTAATTTTCCAAACTCCAAACTTACTGTAGTAGTTGTGTGAGAAAAAAATAAGATGAATGTATGAGACTTATCATTTTCAAAGGTGTATATCATACAAAATTAATACCATAAATTTGATGGCGAAATGTTGCTTTTATGCTACTAAAGACTTTGGTTTCATTTTCTTTTAGCAATATTAAAATTGTCGTCGTGTTTTTCTTATAGACATAAATTTTCAAGTTGAAAATATATATAGTGTAAACACGGCACATCGCCTTTATAATTCATGAGATGACCATTTTAGTGAATAGTTCTATTTTTTCGCGATCAAGGGCCTAATAACAAGTTTTGGCACAGGGTCTTAAAAATTCACGAGACTGAATAAGAGCAATGAAAGAATTATTAAACGTCATAGGAAATCGAATGTTTTTGTATGCACAACTTCACAATATAGCATTGAAATTGGAAACTACTTTTTTTACTACTCCCTCCGTCTCACATTAAGTGTCCACTTGACTTTTTCAAAGTCTTTTTTCTTCAACTTTGACCTTAATGATTTCTTCTTATGTTATATGATACTTGATGCAAGATATATGAATGCATAGAGTTTTGAATATATTTTTCGTTGGTATAATTTTAATTCAATATTATATAACACAAACAAAAATATTTATGGTCAAAGTTGATGAAAAAAGACTTAAAAGATTCCATTGTGGACACTTAATATGGGACGGAGGGAGTAGTACATAATTTTTGTACAAGTCATAAACTTGCTATAATCTGTTAGGAAAATGCTAAAACCACAAAGAAACTCTCACAAAAGTTTTTACAAAATGATGTGTCTTATGTTGAGTGGCATGTTCAAATTCACTTTTTAATTCTCTCTCTTATATGCATCCATTAGTTAAATGACACATCATTTTGTGGATAATTTTTTATAAATCTTTTGTGGTTCTAGCATTCCTCAATCTGTTATTCTTATGGTTAATGGTGTTGGCCGTTGGGACATCAATTTGATTGCATCCAGGATCTAAAGCGATGAGAATATGGGAACGCCCGGTAAGGTAGCACCTGCTTCAGCGATGAACACGTTGCCACTGATGTATGCAGACAAGTCATGGATTAGATACCTGGCTAGTCCAGTCAAGGCTGGATCAATTGTGCCAAATGTTTTCAAAGGAGCGGTTCTTAAAGCCACGTTTTTTAGCCAATCCTTTTTAATTAAACCTTCTGTGATCTCAGACTTAAAAAGTCCTGGATTGATTGAGTTCACCCTTATCTTGTACATCCCCAACTCCATAGCCATTATCTGTTAAAATTTTTAGATACCAAACGTTAGAACCAAGATAAGAATAAATAACAATAAATGGTGTCATGGGATTTTGAAAACAGATACAAAATTTACCTTAGTCAATGTGACAACACCTGTTTTTGAAGCAGCATAAGCGAGACCTCCAGGTAGTTGTCCACGATTAAGGCCCGCAATAGAAGAGATATTGATAATTGAACCTCCTTGTTTTGCATCACGCATATGTATACAAACATACTTTGATACCAACCATGTTCCGGTCAAGTTTGTCGTCATGGTACTATCCCATTCTTCTTCAGACAAATCCAATGGATTATGCACACTACCTGAAAGGCAGAAGTTAATCTTCTATAAACTTATATGTTATGTCTTGTTTCATCTTGTTTATGTAAAAGTGACATTGTTGGGACAAATATGTCAACAGCATGATTCATTATACTCGTAATTCATTAGAAAGATCTAAAAAGTAAGGTGATGTTGTCAAACACATGTTTCACATATGTTATGTCTTGTTTTTAAAAGCTGTATTTGTTCAATCGGGCTTAAGGTCATAAAGTAACCAAAATGTCGATGTGAATAACATGTACCAAAACATAGTCAATTATCCAATTAACATAAAAAAGTTGAAACAGTACACAAGATCAAGCCTTAACCAATTTTCCTCAAGAATGAATTTCAAGATATCAAGTACTACGTATTATTTACCATTCCACTTCGTGGCAAAAGCGACCATTAACCAATACTAACAGGCTCATGTTATAAAGACTCTTCCCAAAAATACCATATGTACCTCTTATGTTTTTTTTTTAATTTTGTTTATATTATAAAACTGTGAAACGGAAAATACGAAACAAAAAATATAAAGTTTAACAAGTCAAAAGTATTAAACTTGCAAAAAAGTACGGAACAGAAACTGATAAAAAAACTGTGTTGCACTGTAAATTGGAGGACAAAAAGTACGAAACATGTGTACTTTAGTTGGGTCAGATGGTACCAATAATAGCACCCCCCAAAAATACCATATGTATCCCTCATGTTTTTTGATTTTTTGATTTTTTGTTTTTATAATTTTGTTTATATTATTAAACTGTGAAACGAAAATTGCGAAACAAAAAATATAAAGTCTAACAAGTCAAAAGTATTAAACTGACAAAAAAATACGGAATAAAAACTGACAAAAAACTGTGTTGCATTATAAACTAAAGGACAAAATGTGTACTTCAGATGAGCCAAGGTGGTATCAACAGTAACACCCATTTTTTTTGGGACTTTATCAAGTGATCATTGTACACTTATGTGGCATAGAATGTTAGAAGTGGCATGAGAAACTATATGGTTAGACGTTCGAAATAAACAACGTATATAAATGACATTTTTTTTTGGACATCTATATTCATCCAAACATTTTCAATATATTGTGGTTAACGAAGGAATAAACCACGTACACCTTTAAGAATTTGATGTGGTTTGGTTTTTTACAGTAAAAATGAGGGTAGATGGAGTATTAAATATGTACCTCTTACACCCGCATTATTAATTAGACCATCGATACGACCAAATGCTTCCCACGCCTTTTTCACCGATGCTTTTATGACGGGACCCTTAGCAGAAACATCAAGCTCCACCGCTACCGCTTGAACATTGTCCATTTGTCCAAGTCGGTTTATCTCATCGCATAGCGACTTGAGTCTGTCGACTCGGCGAGCTGCTGCAACAATTCGGCAGCCCGCTATAGCCAGGTCTAGACAAAACTCTCGTCCAAGACCGGACGAGGCTCCTGTGACCATGACAACCTTGCTACTAAGGTCATGCCATGGTTCTAGTTTGGAGGATACTGTTTCATTAGCCATGGTTTAACTTTTGTTGTTTTTAGTTGAGATTCAAAGAAAATTCAAGGTTTATGACATGCAACGTAAAAGGTGTAGTTGGTGTGTGTTTTTTGTGGATGTTGTATTGAAATATAAAGGAAAAAAAGGACGAAAACAAGTGCAATGTGTTTGTTAGACTAGACCAGTATGAAGTCAATTTGAAACCGCCCTTGAATTTCCAACTAACAACCTTACGCAAAGCTGTGACATGGTCAACCATGAAATAGTAATAATCAATAGTTGCAAGTTGGTCCATTTTCATGTGCATGCATTTGATGTTAGTAGTCGATGTGTGGTACCTGAACTTATTCTAAAAATAAATTGTACTAAGATATGCTGAGCTCGTAATGTAGAAGTTGGTACAAAATAATAGTAACGACACAATGTATACGGAATCAAAAGTCGTTCTTTACTGAATACCAACAATGGAGCATCTCCTTTGGAAATATACCTTCTCAATTTTTTATACAATATACATAAACATCACTAACAATGATGTTTAAAGAAGACTTCTTAATATATACTGTAATCCGAGTCAAATACAAATAGCATTTTTCCACAAACGTGAAACAAGACAAATTTCGTCGTGAATATACTTTGATCATTATTATATACTTTCTCCGTCCTAAAATTACTGTCTCGCGACAAAAAACACACAGTTTAATAAAAATGCATTTATTACTGTTTTATTTTTTTTACTTTTTGACATAATGACAGTTTTACCTTTAGTTAATTAATTAAAGTCTTATTTAAAGTTTGTAATAATAATTTTAAACAATTATAATATAGTAAACTTAATCAAATATCTCTATTTATTTTTAGTAGTGGACAATAAAATTGGGACATCTAAAAAGAAAACACGAACAATAAAAATGAGACGGATAAAGTAATTAAAACGGCAAATACCTATTTTTACAACTATTTTTCACCAAATAACAATTTTTTTCTTAGAAAAGCCAAAATACCCATGATTTTCGCAAGATTTGTGGATTCTTTGCGAAATTTCAAAATTCACAACATTTAGTGACAAAAGTAGTCCTTTGCGAATTTTTTGCGGAATTGGTCCTTGCGGATTTTTTTTTGAAAATGTAGCTTGTGTGATACATTTTGCAAAACTATCAGGTCTTTCTATATCCCGGTGGTGTGATCTTAGATTACCACCATTTACATGTCTTACTAATCTGCTCATGTTGCTTCCTAATTTTGCTTCTAGGTTTCTGATTAGTGGATTCTAAAGCAACTGTTTTCTTAAGGGGTGTTGCAACAGATTGGTTTACATTTCGTTTGGGTTCTCTAGTACTAATAGGTACAACCATGGGCATTTTAGTCCTAGAATTCACGCCATTAATATAATGAATAACACACATATCATGATTGTCATTCAACAGACATTTTTCACAAGTAATACAAACAAAGTTTACATTCGAGGTCTTGCATTCAAACTGTCATTACATGCAGTTACACGCGTTTTATTATTAGAAAACTCAAAATTCATACGGTGGTCTTCTACTTGTTGTTTCTTCCCTTCACTATTGTTATGCATGACTCTATCTTCCAATCGATTGCTATTAAGATGTGGTCTGCTAACACTAGTAGTAGAAATTACTCCTGTAGAGAAAGACACGCGTTTGTTAGTTTTCCTAATATCTTGAGGCAACTGTGGTGTTCTAGTTTGATTAGGCTTGTGTGCACTTTATACATTCCTGGAGCAATCACATTTGTGTTCTTTAAAATTGACCTCACATTCTGAGGCAAAATCTATGCAATGACTGGTTTTGAAAAATCATTGGACACATTATTTGTGGTAACTGACTTTGACTTTAAAAAATCTATCTTTGCAAGAGAATCTAAAAAAGTAGCCGGCTTACCTAAAATTGATTGTCTTTGACTTTTAAAAGCATTCGGTTGTCGAATAACTGATGGTTTTTCAAACTTAGGTTCCACAGATTTTCCTTTCATCTTTTCAGTGAGTTTCTTTAACTTACTTATTGCAATGCTTTTGTCTTGTAATTGAGCTTTCAAGTCTTGAATTTTAAAATATTGTTCATGTTCTTTCAAAAATACTTTTGATTGATTTTCTTTGAAAGCTTTGTCATTTTTTATCTAGTTCTTGACATTGTTGTAAAGCAAGTTCAAGATCGATAGCATGTTGTTGAAGTGCTTCAAAACTCTTTGACGTTGTATTACTTTTTGAAAGCTCTGTTTCAAGACGTTCAGATTTGACAACTTGGTCCACATAATCACATTATAAATTAGTAAATTCATCGAGAGTAGTATACACACCAAGTATAGCATTCATGTGACCAGCATAATAATATTCCCTGGAAAGTCGGTCGATTTCATTCAAAAACTGTGTCTTTTGAGTTTCCAGTTAAGATTTGAGAGAGTCTACTTCATGTTCAAGAGAATTAAAGTATCTCAAATCAGCAACCATTTCCTCTTTCAAACACAAGTGTAATTTTTCTAAATCAGCGGTGATTTTTTGAATTTGGGGACAAAAATCTCCTTCGATTGTATTTTGAATGAATGGATCTATGTAACCAAAGTATGTTCTTTTAGCGACTGTTTGTTTACAACGTTCCACTCCATCAAAAATCGTGTCAACACTGCTTTTAAATCATTTATGTTTCGAGTATATTCATTAAATGATTTTTGAGATTCCATTTTGTATGACACCAAATCACCTTTAGCTTTTGCACAATCAATTTCCACCTTTGACGCATAATTCACATCATGATACCTATCAAGTTCAGCTTGGAACTTCTTAAGGTCTTTGAACATCAACTGATTAGTCTTTGACAGATCATTGTTTGCTTCTTTGAAATAGTTATTTGATGATTCTAAACTTTTATTTTGGTTTTGAAATCCTCAATTTCACCTTTCAATTTATCAACTAAAGCCTTGTTTGATGTTTCCAAAAATTTATTACGGTTTTTGTTGTCATTAATTTCACATTTTAGTTTCTCAATTAAAGAAGCAAGCAAATCACGTTCTCTAGCAAGATCATCATCATCCTAGTCAATCGTTTCTTTATTAGTACTCATATCCATTGAATCAATAGTGATGTTATTATCACCTTGTTCCTCCAGATATGTGTCATTAACAAATTCAGGTTGCTCAGAATGTTCTTTGTCATTAGCAAACACATTATAGTTATCATCATCATTTTGTACCTATTGCAACGGCTCAGCATCAAAGATAGATCCAGAATTATCAACAGTATCTGGAGTAACTTCTTGAATATGTGCCATGTACATATAATGTGCTTCGAATTCCTAATCTTCAGGTTCATCATCAGTGTCATCCCTCCAGTCAGCTTGCTCTGCATTTAACTAAAATCTAGCTTCCTCTTGCTTACACAATAGCATCCTCTCCTTGCGATAAGCTGCATCCTTTGCCTGTTTTGGTTTCTAACATTCTCTTGCTACATGCTCATATTCTTTGCAATTATAACACTGAATCCTAAACTGTTGCACCACTTGTGTACCTACATTCTCCCTAGCCCCAGCAATATTAACTACCCTCTGATTATCATACCTAATGCCTCTATTAATCCTTGGAGTATATCTTAATTTGCTCTACTGGTGTTTGATAAAGTTCTGAGGTTGTTGTTGGTAGGTTTGTAGATCTTCTTGAATGATAGAGAAATTAAAGCCATGAGTTTATCAATCTCTTTCTCTTTTAACATTTCATCATCTTCAGCAACCATAGTAGGTTCTTGATCATAAGTGGGTGGAGGAGAGTTGACAATTGCTTTACCTCTATTTCTGGTAGCAGCTGGTTGTGATCTGGTTGGGGAATTTTAAGTGTAGTGATTAGGATGGTTTTGAGGATAGTAAACTGGTTATTATTGAGCAACAAGTGCAAGTGGATTAGCAGTACATGTTAGTCTTTCAGCTCTTATCTCGTTGACTTCATTCTGGACTCTGCTTAACAAGTGTCACAAACCTTTGCCATTCTGGTTGTAATTGAAGTAAGAACCGAACATTCACTTGATGATTGGTAACATCACACTTATTTCTGACAAGCTCATTCATCATCTTGTAGAACCTTTAGTAATACGATTCAAGTGATTCACCATCCCGTGATGTGAATTTTTCAAAGTCCCAATATAAATTGGTTTTTAGGTCTTGAACATTGATTGATTCACCCTGTTTCAACCTTTCAATTGCTTTCAACATCTCACATGCATTTGGACAAGCATCAACTGTGGAGTAGATATCATTATCTATCTCGTATCTCTTGTGAAACATTCTTGTAGTTCTCCATATACCCTTCTATAGTGGTTTATGAACTACCTTATGCAACTGGAACAGTCTTCTCAGTCTATTTGAATTTGTAGGGTGGATTCTGGAGACAATAGTGGATGTGTTCATTATTAGGTTTGATGTCGATGTATCTCTTGATTATGGATTTCCACTAAATGTAATTACCAGGTGCTAACATTAGTGGACGGTCTTTACCACCTGCTTCCATGATGGCATTGTGAAGAGCATTCGATGTTTGAGTTTGCAAATTGATATTAGTATTTGACATTTTGATGTAGTTATGAATGGATATCGGATCTTAAGTTTTATGAAGTGATTGAGATTGTGGTTTGATATGGAATTCTAGTTTACGGGATTTTACAAGTCTTGATTAAACAGAGAAAAGAAGTGAGACTTTCATGGGATTTTACTAAATCAAGAAGAAATCATAAAACTAAAGTAGAATTTCTGATTTTACTTTGAAGTTCTTGTTTATATGAAGCCCGAAATTGAAATTGAAATTTGATGTAATATTTTGCTCAGCTGGCTTGTTTCGCTTGGAATATGTAATGTCTTATTTCGCTTGAATTATGACAAAAACATATTTCGCTTGGTGCTTGAAATTTTGGCAGAGTTTTATTGTGGATAATGACGTATTTTGCTTGAATCAAACAACATGTATTACATAAATCGCTTAGAACATGTTTCGCTTGAACATATTTCGCTCAGTTACATATTTCGCTTGAATGCATATTTCGCTTGAACATGTTTCACTCGAAATAAGTAAATTTTGGCAGTGTTTAGTTTCAGAATATGTAATATTTTGCTTGAATCACATAACCTGTTCAGAACATATTTCGCTTACAACATGTTTGCTCAGAAACATATTTCGCTTGATTTATATGACATATTTTGCTTCATTAAAAACATTTAAGCCCAGAATTTGTGTATAGAAAACGATGTTTTGATGACGCAATAAGCTTTCTATAAGCTTGTAAACAATGAAAGTACACCTTGATGATCCAAAACAACAACGAAACTCTTGTATGTGACGATTTTCTATGCATTTTTCTTTCAAAAACCTACAAACCAAATAAACTATGTTTGATTCTTCTATAAGTTGTTTTAAGCAACAAATAAGCTGTGAAGCTAAACCTTAAACAAGCTTAAGAATCAAGACTCAAGAAAGAAAATAAGCCGAATGTAAAAATCAAAAACCACGAATCAAAGACGCTAAAACCCCTTGGCGATTGATACCACTTGTTATCCCAAATAACTAAGATCCAAACACAACTAATAAGCACTACCAATAAGCTCCAACATGCACGAACCAAATAAGAGAAAAAGAAGAAAAGTAGAGATAGAAACAAAGAGAGAAAGATTAGATTGAGTAAAAACACATACAAATGTAACCAACACCCTCTCCATGTGTGAAGAGGGTTCTATTTATTGTCATCATACCCTAGATGGCGTATGGACTCTTCTACTTGGGCCGAGATGGCTTGTGTTGGGCTTTATCCCGAAACATGGACAATTTTAGCTTAAAGTCCAAGCCCGTTGAACCCGACTAGCCTATTACGTTACAAGACTAATTATTACAAAGATGACCGATAAAATTCTTGTTCTACTTATATAAAAATAAGGCTAACAATAATTATGATCGATATAAGAGATAGATAAATGATATATAATAGTTTCAAAACTTAAAATAATTAAAATTATGATTTAATTGATTTTTGAATATATAAGAGATTTTAAAAGTTTGTTAAGGATATTGATGTAATTACAAAAGTATGGAAAGGACATTGATGTAATTACAAAACTGAGAAGGATATTTATGTAATATCAATCTTTAAGAAGGATATACACGTAATTCTCCCTAAAAGTTACTGATCCAAATGTTGTCAACCCTAACGCTTTTCATTTATTTAACGATTAATTGAGCGACCGCACGTTATGACATGACTCTTAAAATGCATAAAATTTGTTACAAGTTTGGCACATGGCACCAACAGAAACTAACAAATGAATCGTAAGCGAATGAATGTCATTTTTATCATATTTAAAGGAACACAACAATTCCACTAAAAAAAGAACACCGCAATAAAAAGAGCGGCTAATAATCAAAGTGACAAGACAGGTTCAGAATGAAGCATTATAATTTTATGTATAAATTTTAAATTCTAACGTATGTTTACCAACTATAATCATTATCTGTCAGACGACCACATGAAAAAACATTAAACAGTAACGTGATTTAAAGAGTGGGATAGCGTATCAATATTAGTGGCACAAGCCTACTAATAACACGCTCAAATCAAGCCCATTACCAAAAGGTTTGCCATTCGGCTCATGACGAGAACCACATATGTCCATGTTACATTAAGCCTGGTAAAGCATATCACAGACCGCATACTACATGCGTGTGAGACAACTTTCTCCAACTGCCGCTAACGGTCAAGATGTGCAATTTGACACGGGGCAGTAGGAGACGCACAACCAACATAAATGGAAGCAAGCACTTCCTCGAATGGGCCAGGAGGACAGTGCCCATTGTCCCTCTTGTTTGCCCCTCAGATGATCAACATGTGGCATCCCCATAGCCATTAATCACTCCTCAAATGGTTTACCTCTAAACCCTAATGTCTCACTATAAATATAAGGCATCCCACAACTTCACCAAGTAAGTTCATACATTTGGCACAACTGTTACAGACAATAACACCTGCACATTAGAAAGATGGTTTGTTTAAGTGTTACCCGAGCTTCATGATCTCAATCATACCATCGAGTCCTTATCGTTCAACACGAGAAACCAAACAACACAACCATCGCAAAATCTTCCTTAAACGCGTTTTACATACCATAAGTAAACATGGTGCCATCCATTAAAGACATGATACAAAATAGCCACAAACCTTAAGCCTATTTTCTTTCATTTTCTCATACAGAAAACTTGAAAATTGTTTTCTTTTCTTGTTTCACATAGTTTCTTGACCAAAAATGACCAGTGGAACACCCCCTCAAATTTTGAAAATAACAAAGGACCACTTCGGACCTCTCCAAGTGGAAGACCTCACTCACCTTGAGGAAAACCAACAAATTTCTGAAAATGGGGGTCATCAGTCAGAAAGAAACCTTACAGGAAGAGCATCAGGGGAGGTGCATGCGACAAAAGACCACGTCGGTATGCATACAAGAGTCTTCCACAGGACATGAACGGTCTTATGACGAACAACAAGTTCTTTGGCCGCCTCCAAACATGCCATCTCAAGACAGTCGAGGTGAGGTAGCTTAGGGGGTTCCAGGGTACAGTATTGGGGTGATGACTTCACAACGCTAGTCTCAAACAATAGATTTGGTGCATGGGTAAAACAGGGAGACGGGTCATAGTACATCCAGGTCACGCCAAACATAACAACTTTCTTGGAACAAATGGTAGAAGAAATAAGGTTGGCTAGTTCTCAGGTAAACATGTATCCAACTAACTATTTTATTCCACATACACATATACCTAGTAATCGGGTCACACCACCACCCACCACCAACTCTCAGGTTAACATAGCCATGAGCCCAGCTCAGAGAGACACCTTGTTATCCCTACTTAATGTATTCCCTCAGAGTAACGCTAGCCCTACACCCTATATTTCTTAGGCTCCACCTGAGGAAGGTAACCTAGTTAGGCTACTCACAAAAGCACTCACATGAAGGAAACAAAAACATCACTTTGGCCACTCCGTAGCTGTTCATCTTATGGCAATATCAATAGACATGGAGCAATTTGTCCAATGGATATCGGACTATGAACTCCCTGACGACTCAGTCATGCCTAAAAATGTTAGCACATACAAAGGCCAGGGTGACCCTGACTTACGTGTCTGGACATTCGAGGGCGCAATCAAAACATGTGCCTGGAACGATCCAATAGCATGTCGCATGTTCTAGCGAACCCTTACCGAATCGACATTGTCATGGTTCAAAGGTTAGGCCAAGACAACATCTCAGGTTGAAAAGATATGAAAGACAAGTTCCTCTCCAACTTCCAGCCAATGCGAAACTACACAGGCAACTTCATTGACTTACAACTCCTAAGACAAAGCACCAACAAATCCTTCGAAGACTTCAGTGAGCGTTTCAACACCGAAACCATAAAGATCCCATGCCTCAGCGATCAACAACTGATAGGATCTTTCATAGTGTGAATGATTAAGGGACATTTTTCGAAAGAATTAGGTCGTAGTCCACCATAAACTTAGGAAAAATGCTTAGAGTTGGCACCGAAATTCCTCTAAGGAAAGAAGTTAAACACCAAGTGGTGAAGTGGAGAAGAAGCCTCTAGATGGAACCACAACGACAACAACAGGCAGCATATGGACAATCAATTGATGCCGAAGTTCGGTCACCATAGAGGGAGAGAGATTAAAGCGACACAAGAAGCATTGAACGCATCAACGCATGGAATAGCCTCATCAAAACCATGTCAAAAATGACAACATACATCCTTATGATTGAATGAGTCTCAGATAACTATAGCAGGCCACACCCACTTCTAAGTGGCAACAGAAAGGGCGAAAGGAAATTCTGCAAGTTCCACAACGACCACGAATATGACACAAACTTCTACAGAGAACTCAAGAAAGAAATTGAGAAAGTAATCAACCAGGGCAAGTTGGATCACTTGCTTCAAGGAGTAAAGAAGACAATTGCCAACGCTCTTGAAGAACCACCAAGTCACATTTGCATGATACTATCAGCCCAGCCTGATAGCATCATCGAAAATGCTGAAGATTGGTAGCGCGTCCCATCGCGAAGCATTCCATGAGACACCTTCATCCCATCAACAAATCGAGTCGTCATCGTCGCAGTCATAGCTTCATACAATGTGAGCATGATCTACATGGATGGAGGGAACTCATTTGACATAATGTACGAGCATTACTTCTAAATACTTCCAGAACACGTCAAATGTGAACTCTGATGGTGAATTAACATGTAAATCATATAAAATACATTTAACTGTTGCGGAAAAGATCACCAAACATTGGATCCGTACACGTTATATAATCAATCAAATAAACAACGTTTATTGCCTCTTGAAGCGTGATTGGTTGGAACTAATGGAGCTTAACACACAACTCGGAATGCCCAATGTATTCAAATCAAAACCCTAGAGAAACCAAACTAGCTTGCCTCCATGATATGCCCACACTACACATCCTCGTGTGTCATTGGATGCTAGTCTCCATGTACTATACGATCTTACCTTGCACAACGTCTTTGTCAAGAAGAAAGATCAAAACGAAGAACCCTAATAGGGTGTCAGTTTCGGCTGAATAGAACAAGTGAAGATGGGAGAGGATATTTTGTGTATTTAGTTTCCAAGTTATAGGATTGTGATAATATCATAATCCTAATATAACTCTTGTAAACTTAATGAACAAGTTTTCCTCCTTTCCTTTTCTCCTTTGGTTTGGTCGGTCCCTATACCATAATGGGCTTCTCATTGTTAGTTTTTTGTCTAGTCCATTTAATTATGTCAATTACATATTGTGGCCTTTAGTTGTGTTTGAAAGTGTGAATAAAAATGAAAGAGTATTGGGTATTTATAGGGATAAATTATACAAATTTCTAAATTTTTGTTTAATACATGCCCAACAATTCATTTCCTTTATAGTTGGTTTCTTTTGTTGTGCTCGAGGACGCTCCTCAACTCGGTCGTGTGTAAGACCGAGTCTTGCATTTTCAGGGTCGAAGACGCGTCATATGAGAGTGGGGTAACAACGAGGACACATCGAAAGACGCTATTTACCACTAGCCTAACTAGTGTGTATTCAGTAGCGGAGAGCATAAACGTGCAAAAAGGTGGTACAACTCTAGATGACGCGAAAATATTGTAATATACAATGAACAACACACAAAATAACTCGAACAAAGTTATGTTTAACAAATAGAGTTCGGATCAAATGAAAAATATAATTAAGATGAGATGAATGAGAAGAAACCTATATGCATCTAAAAAAATTAATGCATTTCCCTATTATTTTTCCTTACTTATTCAAAATATGTTGCTACAATTTCCTCACTCTTCTGTTTAAAATAATTATTCTCACTACATCCATTTCTAATTCTACATATATACAATCCTCAAACATTTGACCACTGTTCATCTACAGTGGTCAAGTGTTTGACTTGGGCCTTGGGC
>BQNB010068835.1:4409-33705 GCA_026074375.1 Tanacetum coccineum
CACTACTCCTCATCTAACCATTTTCATCTTCTGTCTTCATTTCTTCTTATAAGCAAATGGTTGTGCTTCTTGTGTTTTCTGTATGAGAGACTTCAAAACTTCATCTTGGCCCTTCAATTATCTTAGTCTCCAATCCAAATGATCACAGCCATCCATTTTTTTTGGCTCTTTCCTTTGACGAATGGTAAGGATAGGGATTGCCAACATTGCTTTGGAGTTATATAGGGTGGGGTTGATGAGTGGGGTATGAGTAGGATTTGGGGAAGAGAGTAAATAGTGAGAGTGACTATTTTGTCGTGGTGCAGGGTACAATTTGGAGGGGATGATGAATAGTAAATTTTGGCAGGAAAGGATTTAGTACTGTTAGTTTAGTTTAGGGACGAGGGATGTAAAAGGGTTTTGGGGTTTAAGGGGTAAAAGGGTTAAGGAGGTTAGGGGTAGGGACTGTAGGTGAAAAAGGTTAAATGGGTTTAGGGGCTTGAGGTGTAAATAGTTTAATAGGTGAATGGTTAAGTGATTTTGGGCTTATAAATTGGGCCGGCTATTAATGGATTAGACTTGGACCTTTTCAAACATAAAAGGTTTATATAACAAGCTTGATGGGCTGACCCGGCCCATTTAATGTTTGCGGGTTGGCTCATTTAAGATTTCTTCGGTTTGGCTTTGTCTTTGACTTTTGAATTTTCACGCTCTTCCATTCCGTGCTCGGTTTTGTCCGTTTTGGCTTGATTTTTGTCCCTTAGTGAATATCTGTTACCTGCACAATCATAAATCACAAAACACACAAATACAATGTATTTTTAGTATATTTTGGTCATTTTAGGCACGTTTTTATAGGCAAAAGGTATGTGTAATTAAGCACATACCAGTTAGTATTAGACAAGAGATTTCAGGGACGAAATCTAAATAAGAGGGTAGATTTGTAACACCCCAAAACCGGTTTATAAGTATTTAATTTCGAGAATGACATTGAAATAGTTTGACTAAGACTTTTATAAGTTTGAAGATGTTATATGATTGGTTAGTCAATGTTTTAAGTGGAAAGTCAAGCTTGTTAGTCAAAACTGCTAGTCAAACCATAAGTATAAATATTATAGAAAGATTAATGTTTCATAAATAAGAGGGAAAAGGACTTGAAGGACCTAAGGTGTCATTTGGCCAAACTTGTATAACTAACTATAACTAGTTAAGTATTAGAAATCCCAAACATTTTCTAAAAAGTTCTAGAGAAATATGGGTTTATTATTGGTGTTGACTTAGAGCAAAGAAAGAGGAAGGAAGATGATTTGATGATCTAGGAATGATGAAGATTAAGTTTCCAACTCAAGGATTTAGTTCATATCAATAACCTCCTTAAAGTAAGTAATCATTATTGAGTTAAATTACTAATTAAAGAGTTAGGGTTCATGTAACTAAATTGGGGAGTATTGGGTAAAAAGTATTTAAAAGTAATCTATTGAGGTTATAGAATATATGGGTCAAGTTAAATTGAATAAAGTTAGTAAATTTAGGGGTTTTCATCATATGATCAAGATATGATCATACGATGATTAAGAATGATGAAAGGTAAGTTATTTGTTATAGTATTGTTTTATGTGATGTTGATTGGTGATAGTTATGGTTAGGAAGCATAAAGGATGATGGGGATGATGTTCTTGGTTATATCCATGGAAGCCAAGGTAAGTAACTTTGGTTATAATGTGTATAATATTGATGTTATCATCTATGTGATTATGAATAAAGGTGTGAAGGTTTTAAAGGATTGACCTAGAAAGTATGAAATGAGTAGAGACTTAACTAGTTAGATATGTGTATGTTTATCTTTAGTATAGACTAATTAAGGTATGTGTTGAATTTGTTATGTGTTTGATGCTTGTTATAGTATGTTATAGTTTATGCCAGTTAATATAAATGTTTGTTATGGAGTTATAGATGCACATGTAGAAGGGTTATAGTCTTTGGATATATGTAAATGTTCATGAGACATATATGATTGATCGATGTATTATATATGTTCAAACCCGGTTACTTACTAAGCGAAAGCTTACATGTTATAGTTGATATGTTTGTAGGTCTAAGGTGAAGAAGGTAAGGCTTTGATAAGAAGGGCTTAAGATTCAGAAGCAAGGATTAGAAGTAGACGAAGATTGTGCTTAGGAGCTTAGTACTAGATTATCGAGCTTAAATCAATGTTGAACCTCCAAGTGTCGAGTTAAAGTATTTTGAAAGTATAAAATGTTATAGTTGTAAAAGTATGGTTGTGGAAGTTAAAGTGGGTCAAAGTCATTAGTTATAGATGTGTGTTAAAGTATATGTAAACGGGTCAAAACGTGTGTTTGGCAAACCCCGTAAAGTACGTGTTTACGGGTCGTTCACACCCAAAATGCTTATGAAAATAATGTATTATGTTATTTTAATGAATTCTGGAAGTTTTGGTGTTAAGACGAGTTATAAAAGTCATTTTTTGGAAAATGTGTAAAGTATTATTTTTGGACAACTCCTGATACAGGAGCATAAAGCCATACGCTTTTGAGCATACTGGTGTATCCCTATCATAGAATATTCTGATCAAACTGTAAAGCCATACACTTCTGAGCATACAGGTGTATGCTTGTCACAGAAAGTTCTAAGCAAACCATACGGATGTATGCCCAGAAACATAAAGCCGTATGGTACCCATCTAGATTTTGGTCGATCTTGTTTATGTCGTAAAAACCAAACGGTAAAGAGTTAGAAGGCATGCTTTATATTGTTGGAAAGCTAATTGACTTTATTTTATGCTAATGATACTTTCAAAAGTCGAATGGTAATGTATTTTGATCAGCTTATTAAGGAATGACATGAGGTCATTCTCGGTCATGCGTTTAAGCAAAAAGTTTTAATCTTTGGTCAAATTTAGAGTCAAGAAAGGGGCGTTTCAATTCCCCTAGAGAACAATCAATCGCCCGAGTCTTGCCTATATTACACTACAACGATTAGGTACTCTGCCTATGATGATTATCAAACTTCAGTGTTTATAACATTTCGCATCAAGTTTTTTACGCCGCTACATGGAAATAGTCTAGGTTTTGGATTCTATCTAGCTTAGGTCTACTCACTAGATTCCTATCAAGTGAGATTTTTCTTTTTCTTTTTAGTTATCTTTCTTTTAGTCTATCCTTTCTTTGTTCCTTTTGTTTTGTAACATTTCCTTTCGTTAACCATCATGTGTCTTTATCTATAAATCTTATAAGATTTAAAAGTCCAAAATCTACTTTAATATAAACCTGGCCCAACTAAAAAGCCCAATCCCCACTTAACAAGTGTTAGCCCACAACCCTTTAAACCTTTACATAGTTAGTCCTTAAGGACTAACACTGTTAGTCCTTAGGACTAACTCCATTGGCCCCTGGATTTTAACATTTTTTACATCCCACGTCCTTAACCCCCTAACCCCGTCACAAATCAAACCCAATAGTGTTTTTCCTGCCCAAATCACTCACACCATTTTCACCTCTGTCTACCTTGCAACTACCCAACAAAACCCTTTTAACTTCTTCTTCCCACACCATACAAACCTTAATTGACCTATTATCCAAGGAAAAAAGAAACCACGTTGGCAATCCTAAATATTTTTATTGGACAGGGCAAAAATTGAGGACTCGGATTGAATCAAAGAAACACAAGATGGAATTAAAGGCTAGGATTGAAGCTTGAAATGCTCTCACACAAGAAACACAACTCAAAGGGCCAAGAACATACATAACGACTATATATGTGTGTGTTTTTCACATAGTAAAGTTTGAGTTTGTTAATTTAGTTTTAAGTTTTAATAGAATAGCTTATTTTACTGTCTTTTGAACTTATTGTACTTTTAATTCAAGTCTTGTAACTCTTTTTATTGATTAATGAAATTTGAGGTTTTAAAGTTATAAAATTTTGAGTTTTAAATTCCTGTTTTATTGTTGTTAAAAATACCTTAAAAGCTGTCTTAAGCTCTTAGTTAAGCTCTTTGTTAATCTGTTTTCATTAAGCTTTTTAAACTGTTAAGTGTTTAAGTTAATTCACCAAAAAAAATCCACTCCTAAATTTACCAAAGCTATTTGGAAGATAAGCCAGAAATGGAAGGGCTTATGGACTTACCAGCTTATCATAAGATAAGCTGGAGCTTTTATAGATAAGCTCTAAGAGCATTGTTAAGCCTTGTTTAAGCAAAGGCATTTGTAAGTTTCCATTTTCAGTTTTATAGCTTATTTCTATTTTTGCTGCTTTTCTGCTTATTCTGCTTATTCATAATTGTTGCTTATTCTGTTCTATGTCAGCTTTTAATGTTTAGATCTTAGATTTTTATCAGTTAAGTTTAATGTTAAAGTTATTTGTTCATTTTAGTGTAAAACTGTTTTAATAATGTCAAAATCAGCATATAAGCATAGCTTATTGTTTGGTGCTTATTTATCTGAATTTTGTGCTTAATTATCCTTTAATATCATTGTGTTTAATCTGTTTTCAACAATTTATTGTTTTTGAGGACTTATTCAGCTTAAATATAAATTTCATAGTTTAAACAACATAAGTTAATACTACTGGGGGGGGCCAGTTTGGCTTTGTAGTCAGTTTCAATCAGTTAAAAGTTAGTTATTAAGATAGTTTTTATAGTATAAATTCAGAAAGTTAGGTTTAATGTATCTATGGTTAAAATCTGTGGTATCCTAGTTAAATAACCAAGCTTATTTGGTCTGATTTTGATTTAGTGCTTGTAGGTGGTGTTTTCTTACTTGTTTTAAGCTCAGAATGCAGTTGATTATAATTTAATCATTGGTAGCTTATCTAAATCTAGGCCTGCACTTTTGCTTTTGTCTTTTCAAAAATTTGAAAAAAACTCAGCCCATACTAAGTGTAATTAGCTTTTTCACAAGACTTTTTCACAGCTTATTTAGATTTCAAAATGTTTTCTCTGAGTTGTTTTGAGTAGCTTATAATATAAGCTTATTAGTTTTGCTAGTCAAAAAGCAATAAGGTTCTGGACTGGGGCTTAAAATTAAGCCCAAAAGTGCCTCATTGGTCTGTTTTCAAAACTGAATGGTTAAGTTGCTTATTTCCTTTTCTGAGCTCATGGCTTATTGGATGTGATTATCTTTTGTTTAATCTTGCTTATTAGGATAGGTTTAAGGTTCTGTTAGCCTATTTAGCCTAGGGTAGAGCTTATTCAAGCTTATTAGCCTTTTCAGTTTAGAATTTTAAGTTTAAGATCCTTGTAAGTGAATATGTCATTTTAAGCTTAGTTTAGCTCATTTTGTTAGCTTATTTTTTATTCTTAATGCTTATTTAGTTTAGACTTTAGATTGTTTTTGCTTATTTTCTTTTTTTCTTTTTGCTTATCAAGTCTAAAAATGCTTAACAGTTAGTCCTTTAAGTCTTAGCTTAAAATAACCAAAACTATTGCTTTTAGGTGCTTATTTCTAGCTTATTTTAGGTTTTTATAAAAAGTACTTTTTCAAAAGTTGCTTATTTTTAGGTCCTTAAGCTTTTTCATAAAAAAAAGGTTTGCAAAAATAAAAACCAGAGAAAGTGGGAAGCCCAAGGTGAGCAAGGCTCGAACCCTAAACCTCTACCACCCTCAACCTGATTTTAACACCACCACACACAACCATCATGCCCTTAGGTCTTTTGCATTATAACTCCACTTTACTTTTCTTTTAAACACATTTTAGCCTTTTAAGCTATAATCCATTTTCTGCTTATTTCGAGCTTATTTCAATAAGCTGTTGAACCCTGCTTATTTTTCTTAGATTTAGCGTAGTGCAAAGTACTTTTCACAATATTTTTCAGAATTTTCCAAATTAGTTCAGTATTTTTTATTAATTTTTTTAGATTAAATCCGTTTTTAATTCATAAAAAATAATATAAAAGTCAAAAAAATATAATTCTTTTTTTTTAATTTTCTTTTATCATTTAGGATTTATCATTTGTAGGGTTAAAATTTTAGAATTTAGTTTTTTAAAGAACAGGTTTTGATTCCCGTTATCGTTTTTAGGTTTAAATCTTTAACTGCTTTCGTTTTTAGCGTGCCTTTACTTGTTTTTGAATTTTAATTATAGAAATAGAAAACCAAATCCAAATCTTGAATCATTCAAACACGCAATCACAAACGTTACCTCAATTTTCAAATTCGCACCTCGTCGGGACACGACCCGGGAAGGTTTTTTTTTAGGATTTTGCTTTGGTTAAAAGTAAAAATCCTTTTAAAAGCATCTTGGAATACTTACTTCTCTTCTTATTATTGATATTTTTGAGATAATTCTTATTATTATATATTTATATTTTTTTATATATATATTTATATATATGACAGGACTTGATTATACCCTTTCTAAATATAAATATAAATATAAATATAAAATATACTTATAAATATATAAATAAGGATAAGAGGGAAAGAATCAAAAAATCACAATTATAGTAAACCAGGAGTATGATTCCCGGGTCGTTATCCCCAACGAGGAATGCAATTGAAAGTCGAGAGTCGTTTTGAGAATCGATGCTTGAATGGAACAAGATTATGATTGGTTATCTAAAACTACGAGAAAATTAAAGCAAAACTTAAAAACAATTAAGGTAAGACAAATTTTAACTAAAAACGCAAAACGAGAATCCTAAACGGGACCTAAAAACCCTAAATAATCAAAATTAAGTCCTAAAATGATCTTTTTGGTTTTTATAAGTCTTAATTGGCTAAAAAGCTAGAACAAAGAAAACTAGACCAAAAACGGAAAAGATTTAAGCTTAAAAACAATAAAAACATGAACGGGATTCAATCTCGTCATTTTAAATACAAATTTTCTGCATTTAAAACCCTACGAAAGCAAATCTAATTTTTCTATGTTCTATAATGTTAAAAAATTTCCTAAAAAAAGATTATATTTTTTTTGATCTTTTTTATGAATTACAAAAACGATTTTAATTGAAATTAAATGTTTAAAAATACTAAACTATTTAATAAAAATCTGAAAAAATTAGCAAAAGTAGCTTGAACAATGTAGAATCTAAGAAAAATAAGTTGGGAAAAACAGTTTTTCAAATAAGCTGTGAAATAAGCCAAAAACGGCTTATAAACTAAACTGGCTAAAATGACTATAAAAGATTGATTGTACCTCTTTTGTAATTTCTTTTTTTTCCTCGTGAAAGATTAAAACGAAAAAAATAAAGTCACAAGGAGCGAGTTGGTAGAGGAGTGTGTGTATAAAATGTTTGGTTGTGGGGTTGAGCTCCCAGGTTCGAGCCTTGCTCACCCGGGGCTTCCCCTACGCCCAAATGTTTTTGTTTTTAAAAGAGCAAAAAATAATCACTTTTTACAAAAACACTTTTTTATCATCCACAAATAAGCACAAAATAAGCAGTTAAAGGGTGACCAGAATATCTTAATATCTAGCTATATAATGCTAAACTGGTTGCATTTTTTAAGCCTAATAATAAGCAAACCAAAAGAGAATTAGGCTATACCGATAAAAAGGCATATTGTAAAAAAGAACTTAAGAACAAAAATGAGACAAACTACAATAAGCTAGAATGGCAGTTAATCAAAAAAGCTATAAAACTTAGAAATTTTAAGCTTGAATGCAATAAAGCTTAAATAATGCTATAAAACTAAAATTAATAAGCTTAAACTATGGGCTTAATCTAACCTAAGAAGCTAAACTAACACTAGAATAAGCAAAAAGCACTTAACTGATAGCCTAAAAAATAGGCAAATAGCTTTTTGGCCAAAACTGATAAGCAAAAAGGCCAAGAGGGACTTTTCTAGCTTAAAAATAAGCTAGCAAAAGGATCCTTATGGCTTAGTGGCTTATACCACTAAAAAGATTTTCCAAAAAGCTACAATAAGCAACAATGAAAAAGCATTTTAAAATTCAAATAAGCACTTAAAAAGCTTCATGAAAAAGCTATCTCACACTGATTTAACACTTAGACATTTTTGCAAACTTTTGCAATCTTTACAAAACACCAATTTTGAGCTTAAAAATAAGCAAATAAACAGATCCTTATGGACTTTTAACCTACAAACAGATTAAGCTTATACCTCAAAGAACAAGAATCAACAATCAAAAAGCATTTTGAAATTCACAATAAGCCACAATAAGCAATTGAAAAAGCAACTTCTCAAATTTTTCATTATTTAGTAATTTTTTGATAGTTTTGGCAAAATGCAAACTACAAATGCAGGCCTATTTCTTATGGTTTCTAACTTGTTTTAACTCATTCATGAACACAAAGACTTCACAAAATGACCATAAGCAAGATCACAATTAAATAAGCAAATGCAATGAGCTTAAACCTCACAGTTTCAAACCATAATTTCTTAAAAACTTAAAAATGAGATTTAATACTTAAACACTTAAACAAACTAAATTTTAGGACTAATATAAGCTAAGCTAAACTAACTCAAGAGTCAAAGTGCATTTTTGACCCATTATGACCCATTAAACATGTTAAACCAAACACCCCTTTACTAACTGATTTGCAATTTTTTAACTTGTATAAACTGATTTAAACCAAATTTTGAAAAGACCAGATGTTCAACAAGCACAATAAGCAGTACTAAGCATGTTTTAACAGTAGTTAAGCACTCAAATAAGCCAGAACAAGTTATGCAATTCTATAAGCTAATATAAGACAGATTTAAGAAAAACTTGCACAAAAGATTTTTTAAACTACAAGCTAAGCATTTTAAGCAATAAACATCATAAATAAGCAGTAGTAAGCATAAATAAGCACAAATAAGCAGTAAATAAGCAATGCTACAGTAGATAAGCTAAAAATGGAAAAATGAAGACTTACAAAAGCCCTTGCTTAAACAGGGCAAACAAGTGCTCTTAGAGCTATTCTACAAGCTCTAGCTTGTTAGAAACAAGCTAGTAAAACCCATAAGCTCTTCCATTGTAAGCTTATCATCCATTTGAGCTTTTTGAATTATTTTTGGTGAAATAGGACTTAAGCTTTATAAGTTATAGAAAAACTTATAATGCTTAAGTTAACAGCTTTAAGAAAGTTGTAAAAAGAGCTTTTGTGAGCATTTGAAACAGGATTATAACATAAAAATTCAATTTTTCATTAAACTTTATAAATCATTACAAGGCTTAAAAAAGATTACAATAACCTAGAAAACATTAAAATATAAGCTGAAAACTACTAAAAACTGAAATAAAACTTGATGCCCAAAGGCTTACAAATGAGCGTATTTATACCACACTAATGAAGGTTCTAGGAGGTGTGCTTCTTTGCTGAGAGGGCTCAAGCCTGTGTTTCTTGTGTGAGAGAGTCCAAAAGCTCATCTTAGCCATTAATTATGAGTAGTGCCTAAGTTGTATGATCAAAGCCATTGATTTCTTGTCATTTTCCTTGAACGAATAGGGGATCTAAGGATTGCCAAGGTGGCAATTGGTGGGATAAGGTGTGGGGTGTGTAGACAAAGTGGAGAAGAAAGGGGAATAGTGTTGGGGTGAATTTGGCGGGTAGTGGAGACAAGGTAACTGAAGAAGATGTATAGTGTTCCCAGGTGATTTAAAGTTTGGGAAATGGCAAGAAAGGCCCCTCAAGGTGTATAAGTGTATAACATCCATCGTCCTTGAGTTTTGCAAATTTGGCCCTTTTGGTTTGGGTTGGGTTTGCACCGTTAGTCCTTTTAAGGACTAACGGGGTTAAGGTTTAAAAGGTTAAGGGATAACGGAAGGGGAGTGTTATAAAGGTGTATGGGATTGGGCTTGTGTTGGGCCGGGTATAAAAATAAAGGGTGTTGGGCTTTTTGGATGTGTAAGGCTTATAAAGATATAAGTAGGCTTTCCCGGCCCACTAGGTGGGTATGGGTAGGCCCACTTTTGGCAATTTAGGTTTTCCGGTTTGGTTTTCGATGCTCATTCCAATGCCTCATCCTGGGGTTGACTTTGACTTTGACTTGGTCTTTTTTAACTTCTCACGGTCTTTCCGTTCTCGTGCTCGGTTTTGTCGTTTTGGCACTCCAGATGAAGTTTGAAAGACTTCAGGTAAAACAAACTACATGTAGAACTTATGTCGTTCGCCCAAGAGATCAGGATGATCCTCATGATGATGCTCATCCTGAGGGGGAGAATAGTGCAAAGCGGCAGAAGACATCTGAGTATGAAGCATATGTGTCTGGAGAGTCATAGTCAGGACAAGTCAATGAAGAGGAACGAGGTCCATCAACTTCTAATCAAGAGCAAGTAGATGATTATGATTTTTGGACGGATTCTTATGCTTCAGATGATGATGAAATATCGATGAAGCAAGTGTCACAAGATATTATGGAAAAAGTATCACTGACTATTGATAAAGCAAAGTTAAAGAAAATGGCTGATGAGATATTAAGACAAAGATGTACTTCATGAGATGAGCATCAATATCATATTGATCAGATGAAGAATTTCTTGAAAAGTCATTTTTTGGGAAAGTAGAAAGGAAATTCTTGTCTCTCCACATCCACGAAAGACCACACCTCTAGTTTAAAGATGTCAAATAGATCCTGAAGCTCCAGCACTATCTCTAATAAATCAAGATCTTTTGTATCTGAAGAAAGGAAGTTCAGGGCCCGAGAAGATAGTATTGTCACTTCACGAGTTTCCTGCAATTATCTTCAATGATGATGATATTGAAGAACAAACTTCCAGATGGGTAAATAAGTGTGTTAATAAATTTAATCCTTATGCTTGATATGGTATTGAATATTGGAAGAATCCTCATGCTAAGATCTTCTACATAAAGAAACAGAAAGAGCCTAGAAAACCAAAAGAAGAGGTTTATTCAAATTCAAAGATCATTCAAGTCATCAAGACGTACTGGGAATTGGGTCATGAACACAAGTTTATCATAGAGATAGTTGCAAGAAGAGCTAATGAGTGCATTGTGTCGATTACCGAGCCTGATTACCAGAATCTCAATAAGAATGATATTGAGGACATGTATTTGCTTATTATGAATGGCAAGGTTCCTGACTATGCAGAAACAGGGTTGCTATGGTCTTTATCAGTATTCATCAGAAGTTCAGTGATATAGGAAAGAGTGCATGATTTTTAACTTAGAATTGAAAGTTATCAACAGAAAGTTAATCTCACTGCACCAACAATATCTTTCCTAAGAGTTGAAAAACACAAAATGTTCTCCATCATCTATGAGCCCGTGCATGGAATCATATACAAGAATAGCAAGAAAGAGAAAAGGGTGATGAGACATTCAGAGATTCATAAGTTTTATGATGCAACACTAATTAGAGTACTTGAAGGTTTAAAGTGTTCCAATAATGATGTTAAGTATGGCTATGTACAAAGAGAACTTACAAATGATGAGGTTGAGTATCTAAAGTTGTTTGAAGAAGAGATTGAAGTAAGATTGAAGTATCGCAACCAAATGAGAAGATGGGAGATGTATGTGAATGGAAGAACACTTAGACCACGAAGGGAATCCCCAGAATAATCGACCCTTAGGGGGAGATTGTTAGGTTCATAAAAAGTGTCGATTATGTGGTTTAGTTATATTTAGTCATTAGTCTTTATTTTGTTTAGAATAAATATAGTTTGTAATAAGGTATATTATGCTAAAAGTAAGAAATAGCATAATTGCCAAAGAATAAGGACTAGAAGTGAAAAATAAAGGAAGGGAAGCCTCCTTCCTTCTCCTATAAATACCCCTTGTAATCATCATTAGAGGGTGATGCCTTGTAATAAACTTTTCCTTTTTCCCTCCATTTTAATAAGATTTGAAATTTGAATACTTGCCCTCCTCTACTATTCTCTCTAAGCTTCCATGGTTGATTATGTATGAATCAAGATAAACAAGACCTATCAAGACGTGATCCAGTGAGCTTTATTCGTTTCCGTTAGTAATAAATCATCGTAGTTATTTATATTGAGTTATAGTTATGACTGTGTGATTCTAAATACCATGGTTTCAAGGATGTTGAACGTATTATTTTTTACTTTATGTTATTCAAGTGACCATTTAGACTTAATTTTATTGAAGATTAATAAAAACCAAGTTGAGTTTATTTTTGGCTTCGATTGAACTATATTTGTGAAAATTTGAGATGGTTGGTTGATACGATGACTAATTGAAAGAAAACTGTGCCAAATTACTTTGAAGAACGCAAAAGAGTACCAAATGTTTTTTGCCAATGCGGATAAAAATGTGCCAAATACATTTGGCACCAAAAACGGAAACCATGCCAAGTAAGCCTTTGGCACGGGAAATAAAAACCATCCTAGTTAATTTTGGCACGGTAAATAAAAACTCTACCAAATAAGCCTTTGGCACGGGAAATGAACTGGTACCAAATACGCATTTGGCACGGGATATAAAAGTGTGACGGATTCTCATTTAGAACGGAAGATTATTAGTCGTGCCAAATACGTCACTCATGGCACCCCAAAGTTAAACCGTCCCATGCACCGTGCCAAATAATATTTAGCATGGTTTTAACCCGACCCAAATGTATTTGGCACCCTCATATTTAGGACGGAGCCAAAACCGTGCTAAAGTCGTGCCAAATAGCATTTGGCACGGTTTTTTAAGTATTTGGCACGGTTTCCCCTCTCCCAAATACCCCTTTTTCTTGTAGTAAATACCCTTAGACTTGATCATGCTTGAAACAAAATTACAACTTTGCTTGCCTATATTCTTGCTTGCTAAATGTTGTAGTCTTAGTTGCCATAAAAACTAGGACTTGCTGTAAAATGGCCACAAAACAGACCACCTTTTTACCATTTCCTAAAACAAAACAAAAATCTGGACTTTCTAGACTTTCCAGGTGGCGACCCCCTTAAATCAAACGGGCAGTCCCCTTAAAATTAAAGGGACCGGCCATACAATTAAGGGGACCGGCCACCTGAGACACGATTTTTACTATTTCTTTTTTCTCTTTGACCCTCTTTCACATAGACTTAGTTGTAATTTCCTTGAACTCACCAACATCCCTTGGATTGACTTTCCAACAATGTCCATCTTTCCTTAATTACACCATTCTCCTAGTATAAATCAACCCTCATCCTCAATACATTTTCCAGACTCATATTGTCTTCTCCAATGTCTTCTCCTCGTAATCCTTCACCCAAACCTTCAAAGGCTGCCAAAATATCTGTAAGACCCATTTGGAGAAAGAAGTTGAACTCTTGTCACACATCAAATATAGATGATGTTAACATACCCACTCAAATTTCCAAACCACAATCTCCTCTCAATCAAAATCAACCATCTCTATAGAACTCTCCTACCACTTAAACAAACCATGATTCTCTACCATCTCACTCACTTCCACTTGGTGATTCTTGCAACAATAATGTTGGACACACTCCCTCTCCACCACAAAGCGTCAATCAATCTCAAACCTCATTTCCTCACTTACTTATCAATCCACATGTTGCTAGTGTGATTCATGCTTAAACTCCACCATTACCTCAAGGTGACAACCACACTCAACCTCCACTTCTTCCATCTCCAAGTAAAGAAATGCTCATGAATGACATTAATCAACTTCAAGACCTATCAAACCTCCTAGCCATGCATCTGTCACAACGTAACACTTCGTCATCACCTTACTCTCCAAACTTACATCACATCCTCAATTTGGATCAAGTTGAACAACATGTTGGTTATTGTCCTTGTTGCATACACACCCAAAAACAATTCATAACTTTGAGTGAAGATATCAATTGGATTAAATTTCTTCTCACTCGACCATAACCACCACCTTAAATCCAACGTGACTATCCTCCAACAACTACCTCTGCTCCAAACTCTCCACCAGCAACCAACTAAGCATAATACATGCTGACTTTTTTCTTGCTTTCAAAGTAAATGACCAACCCTCTCCTTTTGCAACCAAGTCCTATAGAATTCTAGGAATATTATGACCTACATAGTTTACTTCTATTAATATGCTTTAGGCATATTATCTCTATTTGATGTATGCATGATTGTGTTTTATACACAATTTTTATAATGAATGCTCCTTAGTCTCATATTTTTTTGCACTTGCTTTCTTCTTGGTTGGTTGAATTCTCCATATCCATAAAAGTTAAGCCTAGTTGATATATATATTTGTGATTGTTAGTTTACACAAACAACTTGACACTTGTTAAGCATTATCCACATGTTTAAATATTTTTTCTTATTTGCTACATGTTAGAGATAGTTGTCTTGTTCTTCTAACTTGTTTTGTAGCAAAGTTATCAATAGCTCGACTCCTTGGTGCCCTCGAACGAGGGGGAGTACACATCAAAGGGGAGCGTTCATCCCGTCGACTTTTCACATATTCATTGACGAAGCCTTTTTGATTCTACAAAAAGGAGGAGGAATAAAAATAAAACTCACTAAATACTTGTTTAAAAACAATTTTACATTTAATGAGGTTAGATTTTGTAATCGTCAAAAAGGGGGAGATTGTTGATAGAAATAATGACTAAAACGTTATTAATATTTTTCGATCTCTCTACGTTTTGATAATCACAAAATATAAAAAAAATAATTAAAAATTATTTGTAAACAAGTAACTAGTAGTAAATTTTCATTTTGAAAATTTAATCACTTAAATGTATGAATAAACATATGCTTAATGCACTTTATGATCAAAGGAATTTTTATTCAACCTCACATTTTTATAAAAATGTCACAAACATTTTTATAACTTTTATAAAATATTTTTGGATTTAAAAGAAATGTTTTATTCAAATAAATATTTTGAATTCATATTGATACCCAAAAACGGCTAGAAATGTACCAAGAAAACACCTCTCCACAGAAAAGGACAAAAATGGATCCGTCTGGCCTGGGCGGACCCCTTAATTATTAATGGAGGTCCCCTAATAATTAAGGGGACCGACACCTAATTTTAAGGGACCCCAGACAAAAATCGCACAGCTGGCCCAATAAATACTAGACCAATCCCCAATGTTTTCTACATTTTGCACTACACTTTCTTTATGTTCCTAAATTAATTATACTTTCATTTCTTTCCATTTGATCATTGTTAATCATAAATCCTTATTTCAAAGTGATCCGGAGCCTTTGATGCTAAGTGCAAGAGAAGATACTTCCTATCATCAAGTAAGAAGTATAAGATAATAAAAATAAAAAAAAAGCAATTAGTGTGTGTCCCCTATGCAACCTGTTGTAATTGTACTCATATCTGTAAATCATTTATGTATATTGGTGAAGTTTTTTGTTGTATTGTAGATGTGTATTACTAAGTAATTGTGTGATCATTTAAGTATAGATAGATCTGTTGATCTTAGTAGTATTTTGGTTTGGTGAGATCAATTAAGTGTATTAGTTAAAGTGAAAGTTTTTGAAGAAAAAATATTATAAATGTAGTTAAGTTTAAGAGAAGTTGTGGAAGTGGAATGAATATCGGGTATTATTTAATACGAAGGTCGTGTGGTGAAGCCAAAGTTGGGTGAATTGTCGTAAAGTGGGTGTGTTTTGTTTGAGAAATATTGGTTTCTAGCCTAGAATAAACTCGACTTTCGCTTAGTGTCAGAAATTGATGTAATCTAATTTTGTGTACTTTGACCGGGCCTAAAGGAGCTTGGTTGACATAGTAAAGAAAACTTTTGAGTTTTAGTGCTCGAGATAAGAGTAGTGGCAATGAGTTGCATCGTTATCAAACCACTATAAATCCTCGTGTTGTGGTTTGATCTTTCCATCTCTTATCTCGTATATTGCATATTTATTTTATATCTTGTCATTACTTACTTGATTAGTTAAATTGTTCATATTGTGAATTCACATAAAATCAAATCTAAGTTTTTATAAACAAACATAACATTAATTTAAAAAGCGGTACACTATTCAACCCCCATTCTAGTTTTCTACAAATTTTGCAAGGAAAAGATTTAGAAATCGTGTATACATGTATATATACACGTCACATATACATAAACACCAACAAAAAAAAGTATCACCATGTTTGTGTAACTTATTTTTCTTATAAAAGTGCGTAAAGAGTTTTTGGATAACTTATTCGAGTATATCTTAAATTTTAGTTGTAGTATAAGCGTGGTTGTTGTGAGGTAGTTATGTCACTAGTTAGGTTAATATTTTAAATCGGTGGAAGGGATGAGTTTTATGTAGACGATGTTGGTTTTGTTGGCGAAAGTGTTGGAAAAGTGGTATTTAGTGTAGTTTATAGAGGTCTATCCTATAAGCGCGTTTCGGACAGCGGGAAGCTAAAGTTTTGCAGCATCTAGCATTTATTTTAGAAACTAGACCTTATAAGCTAAACGTGGCTGCTTGAATCACGAAAATCGGACTTATAATGAACAAGTTATGTTCATTTGTATATTGCGTCATATTTTGCAAAAGCTGAAAAACTACACTTAACATTTCTGAGGTCGTGTGTTCGAGCCCGGTTTCAACCATTTTAATGTCCAAAACTTTAAAAAGTTCAAAACAGAAAACTTGTAGCCTTCGTGCTCATCTTTCCAGATTGTACTCGCACGTTTTGTAAAACCTTGTAACGAAAAAGTTATAGCCTTTCAAAGTTCACTGGAAATACACGTTATTAATAAAACTTCAACATCCATTTTTACTTAGTTTAGTGCTAATTGGCCACTTGTAAAGTCATTTTTGAGCGTTTTAGAGTCCGAATGAGGCTTAGAGTCCTTAAGGAATATTGTAGTATGGTCTAAGTACTTTTCATACGAGTTGAAAGTTTTCTAAAATAGAAAGAATCGAGCGAGATATGAATTTATGAAGTAGGACACTTAAGAGTTTTGGTAAAATATATAAGTTTAAAATTAAATAGAAAACTTTGGCGTAAAAATTATTTTGACTTATAAAACTAATACACAAATGTACATTGGTGATACAATATTTATAAAATACATTCACATTATTCATCTCATACAACCTCATACTAAATCGAGCCATTATTTATTAGGTCGTGATCCACTACCGGCGTGCATTATTATCTAGTCGAGTTATTCCTGAATCTCTTCTATTATTTAAGGTGAGTTCATAGTCCCACATTTTACTCATTTTTGAATGCTTTATAAATGTTGGGGTGAGAAACATTGCTTACTTTTAACGTTGAACACAAGTACTTTACTTAACTGTTTACGGATATGCCTAAGTACCTTTAGCTTACAACTACCACTATCATAAACCATTAATTACTATGAGTAAGCGTGAGTGCTATTAATAGATCTATTGGGACTAATAATCCTTGTCCGGGTTTAAGTGATTCTCACATGTATCGGGTAAACACTTAGTACCAATCAAACGGACGTATAACATGTCGGATTTCTAAGTATTTTGGGTTAGATACCTACTTGGCAAACTTTACTTGGCAATTAACTGCTACACAACATCAACTTCAGTGTCATGTAAATTCCTTTTTGTGATATTGTATGTGTCACAGTATTCAAACATTTACAAATCTTGTGGTCCTTACTTTTACATTAACTAAACATATCCCAACTTTATGTTGACTGTTAAGCATGTTTTTCTCAGGTGCTTAACTTTGGAACTCTTTGATGCATTATGTGGCGTCCTCATGCATTGACTTTATCTTTCAAGATTTTATCTATCAATTTGTTGTCTTTTAAAACATTTTATGCTTCCGTATTGTCTTAAATTCTATTAGACTATTGTATCGACTTTGTTAATTAAAATTAATGAAACGGTGTGTTATTTTACAAAACGTCCATATAGTAGTCGTTCCCTTGTACTTTGTGTGATGTGTATCCATAACGTCATGCTCTCAATTACCAATTCTGATGCATCATAATTTGGGGGTGTCACATATAAAATACTAACCTATGATGAAACCATTTCCATTTTGGTCTAACCTTTTATAGTTTTTACATGTTCATAACCTTGGGCTGGTGCAAGAGACCAATAAAAACCAAAAGCTGATCGCAAGTATATTGATATTGAATTATAGAAATAATAAAGTACTCACATGTTGTGGATAATAAACTATAAGTACTCTATGTGTAGTTATTATGCTTGCAACATATCCCCTAATAGTTTCTTGCCAATGAACCTGAGAAAAAAAAGTAAAAAATATATAGCCAGACTGATAGTACTTCTATATTCAATAAAACCAAACCAACAAAAAGTTTATTTTACAATTTCTATATATAGTGAAACCTTTTTCGGAGGTTATGGTACTTATAGAACTAATTGTAAAAAGTTTATTTTACTATTGCTCTTTGAATCAACTACTTATAGGGAGCTGCAACTAATAATCGTATTACAACTCCTTTTGTATACATTATAGAAAATGCACTCACTAATACTTATAATCCAAAAATCATTTTCTGCTCCATGGAAAGCAGCTACAACCCTAAGGCATAAGAACAACCATTAAGAAATCATAGATATAATCAAGTATCATCTGGTAGATGTTGTATATCAATATTTGGTAGATGTTATCAATCAATTAAATTAAAACACAACACATTGAAATTTTATCGTTTTTAACAATATTTGGTAGATGTTGTTAATCAATTAAAGTAAAATTACTGCAAGATCATAGTTGTGTCATACCTTTGAAATTTCACTAAGTTAACCATAAAAGTCGGCATTCTTAGTTGTTACCATTAGTGTTATTCCTCTTCGCTTATCTTCCCATGCTTTGTTAAATACTTGAGTGTAACGTTCACCTGATGTAGGATCATTATCATTCGAGTCACCAAATTTCATAATTACAAGACCATCATCAGGCTGCCAATAAGAATAATTCATTTAGCATCTATCAAAACCTTACAAACAACTTCATAACCAAGTTCATTATATATAAACATATAGTTCCCATTAAGGAGCATTTATGATCAATAGTCGAAAATTCAATAATTTATGTAAACAGCTCGCATGTTTTAGGGTTATAGCATCTTATATATTAACTTTTCCATATGCATAATACCAACTTGTCACAGTCCGATAATAGTGATCGGCCAATAGTTGAAGAAGCTGCACCATAGCAACCTTTAGTCAATAACCATGGCAATAATAAAGTTAGAAAGTTACCTCTTCGTGTTCAATTGTATCGCCTAATTCAACGTTGCTCATTTTTTCGTTGAATATATGCACATTAATTTATTCACATCATAAAATGCAAATGGATGGAAGATATGAAAATAAATCTAAATGTTGAAGATCTTATTGCAAGTAAGTTGGTACCTGCTTGCTCATGGCATCAGCTCTCGTACGCGCTACTTTGCTTCACCCAACTCTGCTCCGTATAATGATTCTTTTTATCATTCGCTGGCCAAAATCACCTTCAAATAACACCCCGTTAACCCTGAAAATCAAAAGGGAAAAAGAAACCAATGTTCAAAATTTAACTAAGATAAGATAACGGTGGTAAAAGGTAACCCGATAACACCGATACAATGTGATAGAAAAAAAAAGAAAAAACACTATTCACCTTGAGTTTCAGCATTGATTGATCCCACATACCACCCATTGAGCTAGTCCTGCATTGATATCATCCCACACGCGTAGTGCTCCGTGTCATGATTTGATATTCTTTCTTGAAAAAACAAAAAGATAAGCGAATTGTAAACAAAGTCCGGATTGCGCATCGACTCAAAAAGCAAAAAATAGCGATTTACAGGCCATAGAGAAACCTTTTTATGCGTCTTTAATAGGATCCTAGCTCTATATCCTCTAAGCAACATTCTTATATCTATATGTAATAATAATATAATCGAAGCAACAGATCGACAACTGCACCAACGAGAGTGCAACAATCTGTTAAAGAATCGACACTCCGTAGTTGATTTAGGTGACGTGGAATAACCTGACAGTCTTTAGCAAATATTGCTTGAGTGAAATTTTGTTCGATTTTATTTAGGATGCTGAAAAAATAGTTATGGAATAATAATACAATAACATTTTGAAGGCAACACATCACACCAAAAAGCGGCTTAAGGGCATGTAGCTCTAAGACCCTAAAATTAAAAAAAATAAGTGAACTTCCAAGCCAATTCTACTTACAAATTATTGGCTTTATATATTCTTAAAAATAAAAAAAGGTCAGGTTAACAAAAAAGATTACTCCTTTCTTCTATAAGGCCTAGTGTGCATCTTCTCTTGCAAAAGATAAAACTATTGCAGCTATCATATGCAACTAAAAATTCTCAAGACACATATAAATAAGAGAATATGAACTTACCGTGCTACGCAGCTCCATAAAGCTCACAACAGATCCAACACATCCATGATTTATAGGTGTCTATTATTATTTCTCTCTCTAATTGTTCAATCCGAATGCATCGATTATACCTATAAGCCAACAACTGAACTGACAGTCTATGCCAACAACTGAATGAACAGCTGCCATGCTCAATGTCCATCATCCATTTCCTATACATCATAAAAAACTATCATCAAATACCAAAAAGAAATAAAAATCATAACAATTATTAAAAAGGTTCAATGTGTATCATTCTCTCTATACATTAAAGACGAAAACCAAAGATTACAGTAATAAATTTTAAGCCTGCAGTAATAAATTTTAGATGATTCAAATATATATACCATCAAACTGTATTTATAATCTTTATTTTTTTCTATGTGTATGCTTATTACGGGTAAACTTACATGTAGCCCAAGAGCTCGTTCCTCTCAACTTGGCTGCTAAGATTAAATCCTTGATAATCCATAAAAGTAGTTTACACATGTTTGCATTTGCTTGTACCTACATGGTATCAAATAGAATCGTTTAAGAAATATGCATTTATACCTTAGTAACACAAATAAATGGTTAATTTCATTAGTTCAATTAATATCTATTTGTAGATGGCAAAGTGTGATTGAACCGATACAAATCATTTCACAAAGAGTTAATTTCATAATTCGTCCCTAATGTTTGTCAGGTATAACGGATTTAGTCCCTCCGAAACTTTTTTAACGGATCCAGTCCCCAAACTTTTGACCCGTATCGGGTTTGGTCCCTTGACGGATATTTCTGTTAGTTTGACTGTTAAATGGCTGTTTGGTAAGATGAAATGACAAAGGTACCCTCCGATTATTATTATTATTATTATTATATTTCATCATCTTCATTGTTCTATTCTTCAACAAATCAAACACTAACATGAATCACAGAACAATTATTCCGGCTATTTTCCTAAACGTTATTTCCGCAACCTATCATTTTCAAAACACACAAGCAAAAAAAACCGGAACTCCAACAGTTTCAAAAACAAAATAATTCCGGTCCGAAAAATTTTAACATCCACAGCATTAACAAAATCTCCACAAACCCCAAAACTAAAACGTTACACTAGAAAATATACGCCTCTTCTTTTATTTCTCCTTCGCAGTCAGAAGTGACAGATCCACGAACTAACTCTTATCTCCTTTTCACTTTGATAACAAACAACTTTTATAACAAAACAATCTACCAGTTTATCTCATTTATTTTCTTATAGAAAACTTAGTGGCGTTCACAAACAAATGACACTCAATAGACCTATATTACTCCTAAACGTAGCATTCACAAGGAGATAGCTCAAGATATTTTCAAATGACCACAGGTAGGTGGCTAATATTATTTTGTTTGTTGTAGTTGTTCTCTTTCTTTTTTTTAAATCGAAACAAAAATAAGCACAAATCACAAACAAAGATCTATGTCCAAAAATAAAAACTGCAAAAGGTGTGTTACAACTCATTATCCAAATAAAAATCCCTTCTCCTCAACTCTTACAAATTCAACATACGGCGGTACTTCTATAAAATTTACAACAAAAAAACTTTTCTCAACTTCATATAATTAGAAATCCACACTGTGGGTAGAGTTTGGAACACCCGATCTAGATCACAGGTATTGTGGTAATGGTTGATGTTTTTGGTGTTGAAGTGTGTATAGGGTTGGTGTTCCGATGAATGGTTTGGGTTGAGGGGTGTTCTATAGATATATTGGTGACTGGTAGGTGGTCGTTGATGGTTGGTCGGTTTGCATGTATGTTTGGAGTATATAGAGAGATGAAATGTTAAGAGAACTACATGTTGATTCATGTTAGTGTTTTGATATGTTGAAGAATTGAAACAATTAGATTTAACACCCCAAAAATGGGTCGCAGCGGTATAATGGATCCGGGCATGTTACTTTTCAAGTATCAACAGCCACAATGATATCATATTAAGAAGCGACACAAAAAGTCTGTTTAAAACTGATAACGAATGATTAAATGAAATCATATTACAAAAGCTTATAGCTTACTTGTTTCTTATTTAATATTTTACAAAAACGAATAGATTTCCTCCCTAAACATGATGCTCGTGACCGTAAGTCGATTTAGCGCGCATGCATGACTCCACAAACGCTACCCAACCCAAGTTGCGAGGTCCTTGTGGCATCTCGTGGGGGGGGTGGGGGGGGGGGGGGGGGGGGGGGGGGGGGGGGGGGGGGGGGGGGGGGGGGGGGGAATCCAATGCATCCTTGGCATCTCGTGCCTAATGACCTCCTGAAAACATTGCTTAAAACGTCAACAAAATTGTTGGTGAATTCATAGGTTTATGTATTTAAATTATGCAGGACCGCAAGATTTTCCCGTGATGTTACAACAGATGCCAACAATCACAAAACCAGATTATTGTTGCACTAAGCTCATGACACCGAAGCTCAACCTATATTTGCTATTTTAGCAGTTATTTGCCCGTACAGATGTTGTAACCCGCAACATCCAAGTCCGACATGGTCAACGTTCGTTCCCAGTGATAGCTAATCACCCAAACGGGGAGGTTAATCCCAATAGATCTATTTATATCATTCGCGCTCACATAATGTAATTCACAACTACATCTATGCAATTGACAGTTCATGAATAATGGGCTCAGGAGGGTTATTGCTACTTAGGCAACACATAATCAATATACTTTCAACACTTGCGTCCAATTTATAAAACAAAGCATGTTTCCACCCCAAATAATATCAAATCAGTAAAACTGTAAAAGTGGGGCTATGAACTCACCTTGTATACAGGTAGTCCAAATAATCACAGAATAAACGTCACGCAAGACGATAAATGCAACCTATTTAAATTAAGGCTGTATAAGTACTGAGTACTTTAATTAACATTGAATATAATCTTATAGTTGTTACATCGTACTATCGTTCGGGCTATCATAAATAAAGAGGTCATGACATGACGTACGAGGAGTTTAGGACACTTTAAATCGTAAATCCAACAACTCATCGATACGCCATCCGAAGAGGCCTCATTATGAAACTCCCTAGTAATATAGCACTTTGATAACCACTCAATATTCTATATAGCATAATCACCGACTAATCGTTTTAGTAAAATAATATTTATAAAGTGAAAACGTTTATAAATATACTTTTCGTAAAAATGACCTAGTTTGGTCGTTTTAAGCCCGTTGCTCGCGTTTCTTACGTCCACGTCTTCGTAGTAAGACGAGCGATCAAAATATTACATTTTAAAGTTTTTAAAATTCTGTGATGAATAGTAAAATTACTGTTCATGACAGCTCATTTGTCGTTTTAGGCTTTAATTAGCGTAAACTTGTAATCGTAATAACTTATTCGTTTTAATCCCGATTTTAGTGATTCTTTCGAGTACGTTTTTGTTATTAAAAGAGGTATTATATTTTATAAAGATAAATTCACTGATGAATAGTGATTTTTACTGTTCATAGTTTATAAAATTACTTTTATAAACTTTAATTATCGAAAATGTCGTAATTTACTCGTTATAGTTCCGTTTTGAACGATTCTTGCGTGTACGATCTCGTAATCAAAAGTTATATCATATTTTAGATGTTTTAAACTCAAAGTTGCTGTAATGAATAGTAACTTTTTATAAAAATAGTTTTATAAAAGTATTTATAGTCGTAAACTCGTTTTTAACGTATCTTTTTCGTTATAGATCGGTTTTTCAAGTTTCTTATCATTATGGAATCGTCATGAGGCGTATTATTTTTATAAAATATCATAACCTACTGTCCAAAATTCGAATTTGGACAGCCCCTAAGTTTTCATGTATGTTTCTTTATAAAAACCTTGTTTTTATGTATTATTAACTTAGTAGTTTACTATAAAATCTCTTAAAAACATATTTTACATATGTGGTACTTATAATAATATCTAATATCATCCCTAGTCCTTATAATTTCATTGTAACAAGTTCAACCCTTTTACTTTCATTATTTTCATATGTGATGATTAAGAAAACTTATAAAACCCTAATTTGTCTTAAATATGTTTATACTTAAACTATAAGTTAACATACTTTTATATTTACTTTTCCATGATATTTATAACATTAGGACATGAGAATAAGTGTATAAATTGATAAACTCAAATAAAAATCCATTTTATACATTTAAAAGTCATTAGTGGTGATTATGGCTATATTTAACATGTAATACATAAAATCATAAGAAAGAAAAGTATAAAGGATTTAAGAAAACCTTAGTAATGATGTAAGAGATGTGAAATAAGTTCTAAACCCGTGTTTAGATTCAAAAATAAAGCTTCCAAGCTTATAACCCAAGATTAGGTTTTCAAAACCCTAATCCTTCCTTTTTCTTCTTATTACTTGAAAATGAAGAACCAATGCTTCCCAACACCTTAGAGTACCTTAAGTATGTTGTGTAAAGGGTTGTATAAACTTAGAAAATCAAAGTATGAATTTTGTTTGGGGACCAAATGTTGCCGTGGGTTTTGAGGGTGCAAAAGGGAGGAAGAAAGTGTAATTTTTGCTAAGTATAAAAGAGTATGAACTTTGCTCACATGACTTATAATTTAAATCATATGGCTTTTAAAATCATAATTTAAACTTAAATAGTTTTTGAAAATATTTTTAGTGTTAACTAAAATTTATGAGCCGGGATAAACTCGTTTACCTGTTTAAAAGTTCGGTCCCATTATTAATAATTCTAAAGTATCGACAATTTATCGTTTTCTAATTTATACTCATTGAAATAACTATACCTATTAACGAGCTGTCAACCCATTTGGAGCTCGAACCGAGAGTCGATAGCTACGCATGTAATATTTATATATGTCAAAGTTTATATATAAAAGTGGTATGGATATTTCTACGTCAACTTGTCAAAACTAGGAAACATGTACCCTTTTAATTTTCACCAACTCCTCACGTGTACATATATAATATTTCATGTCCATCCCCTTTTTCTTCTTTTTGATGTTCACCTGACGAATTCAACAGTGAGTTTCCAAACTCACTGTTTCGGTTTTGTTTTACTACCAGCAACTCACATGTATATATATTAGATATTTTGCATGTTTCTATCTTGGTTTTCTCTCCTTTACATTGTAACGCATGCATGTATAACAAATTTTCATGAAATCCGTAAGATTCTAGTCTTTTTCTTTCATTTTTCTGCTTTACATCGTAGCACCAACAGTGGGTTTAGGGCCACTGTCGTGGCATCCTTACTTGCACCCAACGCACCTTTTATAATTCTAGCTATGACCTCTTGTTAACCCGCATAGTTCTACTTCTAAAATGTCGGTCACGAGGTAAGCAAAGGTCGAAACTAAGGGCGAAGTGGTGTTGTTTCGCAACCTATTTGGCTAAAAAAATAATAGCAGCTGCTGCGAACTCGTGAGTTTCAACCATGGCAGCAGCCTGTTGTGTTTCGCTTGGGTACGAGTATTGTTGGTCTTAGGGTGCCAAGTATCTACAAGGTTTGAACACAACCCAACGAGCATACCTTTGCTCGGTTTGTTTCAGGGCTGTGACGCACCACAGTGAGCAACGGCTCGCCATGGTTCGTCTTGGGTTACTTGGTAACGTACCTGCTATCGGTCGAGGTCACCATATAAGCAATTCTACAATATTTTATGCGAAATTCTAGTGCATGCTAAACCGTGGTGAACCGTCGTAGCATGTCATATACGTTTAAAGTTTTATGCAGTTTTCTTGTTGATCGCTTTTCATAACTGGTATGCTTACGTTTGTTTTACGTATGTTACGTTGTTTTACATCAGTTACTTATATGTATATTGTTATCTCATGCCTGCCACGACCAAGATATTCATATGTGTACGTACATATTAGACACGCTTGGTTATAGGTTGTGTATCATTCATGCAAAGTCAAGACTCTCGTTAAGCTACATGATGAATGACATGATTAATGTTGAACTACGAGAACGACTTACCGAGGTCCAAGTGTGTCGAATGATGGTGAGAAAGAAAGGTGGTGGTAAGGCTTGGTTGTTACTCCTTCTAAAGCTGACACTCACTTAGCTCTTGCACTCAACGAGACTGGATCTTGAACCGTATAGTTTACTTATTGATTTTAGAATTTTAGTTGTGATTCATTTGTTCATGCACGGCTCCTCTTTTATACTCGAAGTTTTTGATTGATTACTAAAATGTTACATGTGAAGGGCCCTATACACATTGTTGCACCAGGGTGATGATTCTAATACTATTAGACATCATTTTCTTTTCATAATACTGTTAAGACATCTCTACTATTCCCTATTTCTAACTTTTGAATTTGTATCCGGTTGATAATACGTAGCATGTGAATGAATCCTTCAAAGTGATAAAGTAGTAGGGCAGTGTGTGTAAGACTTGTAATGATAGTGTCTTATTATTATTGTATATATTGGTTTATATAGGTATTTACATGTATATATATCTGATGTTGGATTTTTATAGGTATATGTGTATAATTTATTTATCTTTGTTGAGTTAAATTAAAGTTGTCATGGTCATTATTTTGAATGTAGGTGATTTTATAAAGTGATGCAAGTAAATAACCGCGTTTCACAAAGTGAACTAAATATGGTTCTTATCGCTACTCGTTCTAAAATATCCTTTTAGACACAGAGTAATAATGGTGATATTCGCGTGCGAATTAAACTTTCTATGACAAAAATAATGCATTGACGATCATAAAATGACTTCTCGTTGAAAATTATTGGTAAACTTGCAAACTTGCAGTACATGATTTTTTTTACTTAACGAAAAGATGATCTAGTTTTCTTACGGGGTGTCACATCCACCTTCTTCTTCAACTCCTCATTTTCCGCACAAATCATATTCCTTTCATCCACTTTGACCCTCAATTGCTTCTCTTTTTCCTACATTAGCTTGTCAACTCTTGCCTCGTTTGATTTTAACATATGTCTCGAATCTATTTTTCTAATAAACAAAACTATCACTTTCAAAAAGTGGTGGTTTTTGCATGGAATGCCCTTCTAGATATTTGTCGGAATCCATAGATCGATCCAAGCTTTAAAATACAATATATTTTAAGAATCTTGAGTGACCTTGGCTTCTTATACCAATTGTGGAAACTATAAGAGGGGGGGGGGGGTTGAATAGTTTACAGGTTAATTGGGGTTCCAAAATTTTACTTCTAAAATTTGTTAGATCTGAGTATATGTTCAACCAACCAGCAATATGAACCAACAATGTACGTATCTACTAGCTTCAACTAATCAAATAATGAATAACAATCACAACAATATAAAGAGATGAGAGAAGGAACAATCAAACCAAGACACCAATATTTATAGTGGTTCTGCTACGAAGCTCCTCTTTGCCCTACTCTACTCCCCGAGTATCCTACTCAAGATTTCACTATGTCAATGAGCTCCCTTCAGGCGGAGAAAACCGTTTACACGTCGTTTACGTTATTTTCCGACACTAAGCTAAATGTCGAGTCCAAATCTTAGCTAGAATCAATCTATCACTTCACAAGTAATACACAATCACGAGATCTACACTATCGGATTTATATACTATCCGATTTACACAACTATACAAGATAATCAAGATAGAGATTTGGTATTTAGAAGAAAGAAGGAGAAGTCACTAGACTACAACAATTCTTTTCTTGGCGAATACGAATGTTCTTCTCTTGCACTTGATAGAGAGGAGAGGAGAGATGAGAAGAAGAGATTGGATCACTGATGCGGTTGTCGTAAGGGACTTCTACAAGAAGTTTTACAACTCCCTAGGCAGAGCACCTAACCGTTGTAGTAGTAGTATAGGCATGCCTCGGGGGTTGTTATCGTTCTCTAGGGGAATAGGTTGGGAATGCTTGATCATGGTCTAATAGAATTCTAGGGGTTGAGAGAAGATTATTTTTGTGTTTTTATATTTTATAGAAAGCAGGTAAATCATATGTTTGAAAGGTTTGGTTGGTTTTAGCTATTAAACTAAATAATAAACTACGCTAATGGTGATAACAATATAATAAAAAGATTGTATTCATTTAATCATGTATTACTCTCTAGATTGCTTTTCCTAGTGTTGTTGCTTTGTCACACTTGTGATGATCTATGTAATTATTTCCTAAGTCATGAACAGATTACACGAACTCACCGTCTATTTAGTATTCCGTTAGGGCAACACACAAGTAAGGTAGTATGAAGACTATTATAAGGCACCTAAGAGTACATTAAATGCATTTGAAATGTATTAAAAGTAGATCAACAATATAAGGGGCAAGGTAGTATGAAGACTATTACCTGATGGTATCCTTTCTACACAATCATGTTTCCCTAGACATATCAACAGCGATACAGACAAACACTGGTTTTCTAAAGCCTAACATGCATATTCATTACAAGAAGCAACACCACTAAGATCTACATTCTAGGTTTCATACAATCATAAATGAACACTATAAGGAGTTTAGCCAAGCATGTTAAAGAAAAAGCAAGAACAATAAATAATCAAACAACAAGTCATATTGAATGATTAAGATAATCTTACTTGATTAAAACATGAATTAAAGGAGTTACAATAGGGGTTTGAAGCCCTAAAATCATCATAATAAGCTGCCAAACAAACTAGGGTTCGTCTCCTTTTTTACTCTAAAGTTACACACCTAAAACCTTAATTTTGGGTTTGTATATATAGAAAAATTGCTGCAACGGCATCGCGTTTTAATTGTGACGCCATCGTGAAGTAGAATATTCTAGATCTTGGGCTGGGTCGTACGAGCTGACGCCGTCGAGAGATGTTATGACACCGTCGTAGGATGAATCGTGACGGTGTCACGTGTATCTTGTGACGCCGTCTCCAGCCGCTAAGAACATAATCTTGAGAGATGTTGGTGTAGGTCCGTAGTCTTGTCCGTTTCTTCTCCAAATGAGCCCAAGTCACGTATATTTCCTCCAAATGCTAAATACCTGAAAAGGAACGATTAAATACCTATTTTGAGCATAAATGCACGATTTAAGGGGTTAAATGACCATGAAAAAGTGTATAAAATGACACCTTATCAAATACCCCTACACTTTAGATTTGATTATACTCTACCAAATTGGCTTTTCTACCTAGACAATA